>WNWU01018778.1:0-22027 GCA_012654045.1 Ptyas mucosa | reverse complement strand
CCCATCCCATCCCATCCCATCCCATCCCATCCCATCCCATCCCATCCTATCCTCTCCTATTCTCTATTCATCAAATTTATATGGTGGCCCATCTCATGAAAGAATGACCCTGGGTGATATACATTAAAACTAAAGTGTAATTGCCACATTATCCTTTTCCTCTCTGGGAATACCTGAAGGAAAGACAAAATGTCCTCTGAGAACTGCTGACAAACCCCCAGCTAAGGGGAAAAAAAGTGTCTGCAGCAGAAAAACCAGAATGCTGATGGGCTATCTCCACAGTTACCATCAGGTCTGCAAGTGCAGCAAATGTGGTAGGCATGGCCAACACAGCAATGGAGCTCCTCCTCCAGTAACATAGCTCAATCAGGTCCAAAACCAGGTCCAAAGCCAAATAAAATTTCAATCCAGATAGGTGGCAACATAGACGTTCCCCTAACATTTCATGCAAGCATATAAATAGCATACTAATATGAGGACTGTCCATGGTTCCTGCTCTCTCTGCAGAGAGAACCTCTCTGCTCTCTCTTGCATCTTGTAACCTCTTAATTGCTGCCCAATCTCCGCTCTTCCCATGAAAGTATTGAAAAGATGTATGAACCACAGCTACAGAGAAATTCTGGATGAAATGGGTTATAGATAAAGATAATATAACCTTTATTGACATTTTTTTTTACTGTGAGCACACTGGCACATATTAAAAATGAAATTTGGTTGCCTGCTCTCAAAAGAAAGTATATATCTACCCATGCAAATATATAACACACACATACAGATGCTATATACATACATATATATACTTCCACACTAGGGGTAAGTTCTACTTACCTTTACTACCGGTTTGCAACAGGATCGCGTGCGCGGGATCACTTCGCTCATGTACGCACCTTGCTTCTGCGCATGCACAGATCGCCGGGGTGGTGGGTGGGGTCTACCGCCAGTTTTACTACCGATTCTTGCGAACCGGTCTGAACTGGGGGCAACCCACCACTGCTCTACACACACACACACACACACACACGCACGCACACACACAGAGTATATTAATCACTGTCCATTTTGAATACGTAGCGGAAAGCGGAAACTTGAGCGTTTGCAAGGTTGATGCTATATGGAACAAAACTGTGACTGAATCTAGATGTTCTGCTTCAGATACCACGAAACTTCCTCCCAGAAGGTAACAAGGAAAATAGATCTTGAAGAGGATGTATAGCATCCCAGACAATCCTGTGGACTCTGTTCAAGCATTGCTTACATGCTATGGATAGAAGGAAGTGAACTACCAATAATCTATTCTACCATCCACACCACTCTCTGCACCACCTTCCTGTCTGAAGCAGTAATGCTTCCAAGGCAGACAGTAATGCAATATGACAGGATGCTCTCTGGACCCTTTCCAGTCAGTATTCAGACCTGGGTATTGGGCAAAAACTGCACTGGTTGTTTTTGTTTTGTCCTGTAGGATAGGGAAATGTGTGTGTGGGGGGGGGGGGCTTGTTCTCTTTGATCTGTTTGCAGCTTTTGATTCCATCAAAATTAAAACCTGCAGTTCTAGACAAGATATCTGGACTTCAAGAGCCACTCCATACATTTTTCTCTCACCCAAAAATTTTTCTCCCCCAAAAAGAAAGATATCAAATCTCTCTTCAGCCCTCTTTTAGAATATTTGTCTGCCTTTTGCAGGAAGGCATTGTGCATCTACAAAGAGCATCAAAGGAAGATCCACATCCTACTTGGCCATGGAGTTCACCGGATGACTTTTGGCCAGATGCTTTTTTTCAGTGCAATGTACCTGATAAGGATAAAATGAAGGGAGTCTATTTTGAACTTTTGAGACAAAAGGCAGGGTATAAATGCAATAAGGCATGAATGGATGAGCCAATGAGAAGACCTATCAACCTAATTGACTTACAGTCCTCTGCTTTATATGGCATCTTAGACCCTCCACAATGAGACGACCAGATGCAGCTTGGAATTATTTCCAGGGTAGTGTTATGTTCAGTCACTGAAGAGAAAGAGAGTTTACTGGGATCTTCCTTCCATCAAGCAATAAAGTGAATCATCAATCAGGATATGACCTGCGCTGTCTTTTCCTTAATGTGTCCCAGGCAAAAATAAAGCAAAACAAAACTAGGGAGCGAAATGCCTATGGAGATTCTCCATAGGTCATAGTTGTCCCAAAGGTGCTTTTTTCAAGATGCAACAGAACTTTCTTGTTTTTCTTTGAAGATGTTTTGCTTCTCATCCAAGAAGCTTCTTCAGCTTCTTTAAAACTGGGGAGGCTAACTAGCATGTCCTTAGATTTCTGGAACCTCATAATTAAATCCCTTACAACTGAATGCCTATTAGCTTTATTTCTCTTGGTGCCATAAAATAACAAAACAGCAGTGTACATATCATTCCGAGCTTCTGATGTGATGCACGGTTTGATGTGCATGATTTAAGCTGCAAAGAAGCAGCTGTACAAAAAGCCTGAGATGTGCAGCATTGCTCATACAATTATTCCCAGGTGTTATTGGGCCTGCCATGTATTCCCACTGTTATGTAGGCCCTGGGATTGAGTCTCCTGCTATTCTGAAGAGTCTTTCAAATCTCTGGAGCAGATATTAAAGAGGGTGTAGGGGACTGCAAGAGGAGAAGGATTTGATGAAGTTTACCTTCCCTAACAGGATTCTCTGGCTGTCTTCGAAGTGTCTTATTACACAGTAGAAACACATTTACCTGCAGGAGACAGGTAATGACAGGATGGCATAAGAAAACACTACTGTACCTTTTCCAGTTGAATGCTCCCCAGAAGTTTCAGCCTTCATAAACTCAAACCTTTGAGGTAAAACTCCCACACATCTGGAGATTTACCTGGGTGGAAAAATCTGACTATTTCTTATACGAAAGACCATTTCAAGAGGAAAATACTGTTTGTACTTTGTTGCTAGACTTGCAAAGGAATTAGCAAAGGATTTGCTTTAGAAGCTGTGTTGTAGATTCAAAAGATGGAGTGCAACACTGAGAGAAAAGATCACACTTTATTACAAGTAACTCATCGGTTCATAAAAGAAAGAGGAACAAGAACAAAAGAAGGAGAAGGACACTTATAGGAATGGGAAATTCTCAGGTTCCGGTTTCTATGGCCACAGAGGGTGGGTCAAATTATATTTATTTCACACCTTTTCAAAGGCGAGAGCAGTGTTTGGAAATACCCTTTGTTTCCCATGCTAACAAATGGTGGGAGATTAGTTGTATGGCTAGAATGCATTTTAAACTAGAACAAGAAAATCTGTGATTTTCCACCTAGCACATTGTTGCAATTTCCTTAGTTGGTTCTGTTACTGGGTGACTGCAGAGGCTGACTCTTCACTCGTCTTTCCTTTGTTTTGTCCTGGTGAGTGATATAAGTAGTCCTCATTTACCGACTGCTTGTTTGACGTACATTCAAAGTCATAATAACACTGAAAAAGGAGATTTATGACTAGTCTCTGAACTTATGGTTGTCATAGCATCTGCACAGTCATGTGACCGCAATTTGGCCACTTGGCACCTGGTGCGCATTTACGACAGTCATGGCATCCCATGATCAGGTAATCACTATTTGTGACCTTCACAGCTGATAAGCAAAGTCAACGGGGAAGCTGGCAGGAAGTCACAAGTTGTGGTCACATGGTATTGTGCATGATGATTCTGTCAGAATTGGAAGCCATCTTTTAACAGTTGGGCCTTCAGGCCTGTCACATTTTTCTACTGTGGGAAAATGGGAGGGGGGGATTGCATGGAGTATAGGTGATATGTAGCCAAAATAACATTCCTTTCTCGGAAAGTCAAGGACACATTGCCCTGGTATCTGGAGTCGGATGACTGGGAGGTGTCTCCAGTTTGGACGGTGGATGATTGGACCATGTGATGAACATGTGGGTGCTGGGCAGGGGCTTGAACTTTCACTTGGGTGGGGAAAATCTGGAAACTTTCAGATTCGGGTTTTCCCAGATGTGCCAATATGACAACTCTAATAAACTGTAACTTTGAGGAAATTCAGGCCTCAGAGTTTTCTTTGGTTGGGGGGTGTTACTTGGAACCCTAACAGATTCGCTTAATGACTGCAATCAATAAGTGGGGACTACCTGTGCTTCTTTTCTAGTTTGACAGCTTTGTTTTAGGGCAGGAATAGCATCTTCAGGTCAGATGGGATTATGCAAAGCTAGGGATTGAACCTGATTTTATTTCTGAGGTTTTAGAGTTTGGCCCTGATCTTGTTTATGAGGTCCTGGGATGGATTCTCTATTTCTGATTTGCCACAAGAGCTCTTTCGCTGCATTTAGTACAAGCAAGCAGTAATCAACCCCAAAAGAATAACAATGTTTTTCTGAAACACAGTGTGACCTACAGACTTTAAAATTTGCTGTTCCCTGTCTACCTGCATTCTATATGATAAAGTGATGTCATTTTTTAAAATGGGTGGATGTATTTCTCAACTTTACCTTTCATTGGAAATGTGTATAATTAAAGCCATGCTCTTAAGGTTGGGACTAGACTTTCTGGATCTTCTTCTGAATACACTTGGTTGTTGGTATTTTTGCTCTAGGGTAATTGGAACTATAACTTGCTCAGGAGAATGTATGTAGGACTGGAATCTTAATTAACTACAACCAGTCGAATTGGCAGAAGAAGCTAACTACAGCTTAGCTACTGTAAATGAAGCAAAGTCAGGCAAGGTACAAGCAGCAGCTACAAGAAAATCAATTTAAGGGTTTTCCTCCCCTTATCATTCCCATTTTCTTTTTCAATTAGAATTGAGTAACTGGAAACATTTGACAATTTACAAGGAATAAAGCATCAGCACAAAAGGAGAATAGCCATAATTGGAGTTGCATTCTTAGTTGCCAATGCCTTTTTTATGCCATTAGAAGAACTGTGCTCTCTCTGATTTGACATCATGGTAACAACATAAAGCTGCATCAGAGTTAGGGCAATATTGGAGTACATTTTTTGAGAAAAACATAGTTTGGTCTAATGGTTAAGGCGCCAGGCTAGAAACCAGGTGACTGTGCGTTCTAGTCCTGTTTTAGGCCTGAAGAAGTCGGCTGGGAAACTTTGGACC
This sequence comes from Ptyas mucosa, assembly GCA_012654045.1. Classification (NCBI taxonomy): domain Eukaryota; kingdom Metazoa; phylum Chordata; class Lepidosauria; order Squamata; family Colubridae; genus Ptyas; species Ptyas mucosa. Next base: position 16,938 of record WNWU01018778.1, on the reverse strand, counting down.
AGTCACTCTCTCTCAGCCCACCTCACTTCACTGGGTAGTTGTGGGTGAAATTAGAGGAGGAAGGAATATTAGTATGGTCATCTCCTTGAGTTATTTATTATTATTATTATTATTATTATTATTATTATTATTATTATTAACAACAACAATAACTCTTGGGAAGTGTTCGACTAGTGATTTGTGATACAAAACCCAGCATGGTTATCTCGTTTGCTGTGTATACTGTCATTTTTATGTAAATAATAATAATAATAATAATAATAATAATAATAATAATAATGGGATAAAAATAAATAAATGAAAATTGTCACCAATGGTACTAAAAGTTATAATGCTTTTATAAAGATTGCAATGATAAAGAACACATAATCAACCCTGGAACTAGAGGTTGATTAAAAGCACATCAGCCCTTTTGAAAATGTGGAGTAACTTTGTTTTCATACTTTAGCGAACATATTCTGATCTGCTTAAAATATAGCACAGTTAGGATATAAGTTACTAATTAAGCTTTGAAATCCCCATATTAATTGTAAGGGGAATTCTATAGGACCACTTTCCTTTATAAATTTGTGTGCGTGCGTGATTATTTTTAGTTTCCATCTGCCTGACTGTTAATTCTATATTTCTTTGAACTATCTTTCATCCTAGCCTTCTTGTTTTTCTTTATCTTCATTAGAAACTGACGTAGTTCTTCCCCTTATTACCAGTCAGAACCTAATTAATCAGATCTCAGCACCCAATGTATGTATCAAAGATGCAGATTGTCAGGGTCTAAAATGCTTTCTGCAAGAACCATGGGGCAACTGAGCTACGAGACAGACCTTGGTAGTTCTTGGATGTTAGTTGTGGTGCATGGCTGTATGTCAGTCTGCATGTGAGGGCAAGTAAGTGCAACAAGCAAATAAGTATCCAAAAGAACCCAGATTGTAGCAATGCTTCCAAATTCTCCTTTTATTTTTCTAAAAATAATGTATATACCATCATCACCAGGAGCTGTGGTGGTGTAGTGGTTAGAGTGCAGTATTGCAGGCTAATTCTGCTGACTGCTGGCTGCCAGCAGTTTGGCAGTTTGCGTCTCACCAGCTCAGGGTTGACTCAGCCTTCCATCCTTCTGAGGTCGGTAAAAGGAGGACCCAGATTGTTGGGGGCAATATGTTGACTCTTTAAACTGCTTAGAGAGGGCTGTATAGCACTGTGAAGCGGTATATAAGTCTAAGTGCTATTGCTATTGCTATCACCACCATCATCACCATGACTGTGGTGAACTAGTGGGTGAACAAACAAATACATAAATAAACTGAACTAATAAATGAATAAGGCAGTGGAAAGGATAGAGTTTTATAAATAATGTATTCATGTAGGTCTCAAGTGAGACTACACATTTGGGGACATGAAGTAACATTTTAAAATTTTGCCTGAAAGTCAAGTGTCAATACCTCCATCCAAATACTTGCCCTGGGTGAAATGTAATACGAGCCTGCTCCTCCGTCCCTTGCAGGATTGAAGTGAATACACTGACTGTCTGCACCTGTTTCTGCCAATACATTAGATGGAGGGGGGAGGAGAGTAGTAGTAAGGAGAGTAGTAAGGATGTCTAACCTTGGGTCTGAATTTGAACACTGGGTTGCTTCTGCAGGGTTGAAATCCAACATTTCTGTTCCCATCCTCCGGTCCTTTTAGTTACTGGGAAATGACAAAATGTCATTCTATACTAAAATGAAAGTCAGTGTGACTGTACATAGGATCAGTTCTGGTCATCTAAAAGCAAAATAAAAATGGAAAGAAATCTCCTGAGAAATAGGGGGGGAAAATCCCTTAGAGTTAGTTAGTTAGTTTTAAGCATACCAGAAGTTCCTGGTGATGTATTTGAGTTGGGTTATAAACGTTAGTGGATGAATGAAGCAGGGCAAAGGCAAACCTAATCCATTCTGTCTATGGAGATTCTCAGTCATCCAAGTCATGGTTGTCCCAAAGGTGCTTTTTCAAGAGACAACTGGACTTTCTGGTTTTTCTTTGAAGATGTTTCGCTTCTCATCCAAGAAGCTTCTTCAGGGAGGCAAAAGCTGAAGAAGCTTCTTGGATAAGAAGTGAAACATCTTCAAAGAAAAACCAGAAAGTCCAGTTGCCTCTTGAAAAAAGCACCTTTGGGCTAATCCATTCTGTTTGCATATTTCCACTGGGAACCAATATGAAGACTCGTATCTTCTTTCTAAGTAGAAAATCCGATGGAGGTGAGAAGGGTTGAGAAGGATCAAACAAGCCAACTTCCTCCAATCCAGTAAGGGGTTGCGCCCGGTTCTATCCGGTTCTTTAGAACTGGTAGTAAAAGTGGCGGGAGGCTCCGCCCACCCGCCCGGACATCATAATTGATTATCTGCGCATGTGCACACTCCCATTGAGAACCGGTAGTAAAGGTAAGTAGAACTCACCCTTGCTCCAGTCTAGTGACTTCCAGCCATGTTGCCATGTTGGGTTACTGCTCCTTTAATTTGCAGCCAATACAGTCCTTGGCTGCAGTGTCTAGCAACCAGGTTCCCCCACCCCCGCATCTGGAATACAAATTGGGCAATCTAGGTTATGCAGGCTTCTACTGTTCCCCCATGTGTCCTTGGGGGACTCTGTGGCACTCTTGTCTGCCAGGCAAAGTCATAAGAACAAGACTGAACAAAGAAATGAGACATAAAGATAAAAGTAACATTCAAATAGTTACTGTATATTGCAGTTTGCAAAGCATGCACATAAAAAAACCTAAACTAACAATCAAGACAAAAGATAAAGAGTAAAAAGAGAAAGAAGTATGAAAGAAGTATGAAGAGTAAAAAGGGATAGAAGTATGAAAAAGTATAAAGAAAAAGAAAGGAAAACAAAAATATATACAAAGAATGATGTTTATAACATTACTTAGCAGGGAAGAATACAATTTATACCATGAACACATTATTCGGTTTAGAAACAAGTGCCTCTTTGAGAAACATATTTTTTTTAAAAAGAAAGGGGCAAAATTCATATATCTTGTGAAGCTTTTAGTTGATTTATGAAGATATCTAGAATAATATACTGGCATAGGATTTCATGACCCCAGGCAACTAAGCAGGGATTGACTGGGCACCTGTCTTTATAACCTGCATAGCAGACCGACTTGCCTCTAAAGATGCCAGCCGCAGTTGCCAGCCCAAACACCAGGAGATCTGTTGTATAGATCACAGTCATTAAATCCTGAAGCTCAGCACTGCCCATTTGTAGAACAAGTTCACCTATTGGGCTGAGTCATAAGCATATATTATCTCTTAGGGTGTTGGGATAACTAGGGAAATGTCTATATTATCCATGACTCTTGCATGTAACTGACCTTCATACCGATGTAGAGTCCACCTGAATTGAGTGAAGGTGTACTGGGCCCATCAGAACCTGCTCTGCAAAGAGGCTGAAATCTTATGAAAGCAAACCAGGCTAAAGAAAAAACCTTACCAACACTTGTGCCTTTTCAACTTGCTATTAATGTTCCTAATTGTTTCATCCCAAAGTGGACCGAGGACACAGAATAATGAATTATTTTAAATACAGGATATCTTATGTTAATTGACCTGTCTTGTATGATTCTGTGATTTTTAAACGTAAGGAAGGTGAGGTAATCATACGCTCACCGAATGTATGAAATGGAATGTGTCTTTACACCTCGGGCAGGATTTTATTAAATCATCCCAAACACCTGTCATCTGAAAAACTCTACCGCTGCACTAGCCAGATGGCTTCACTACTTAAAACCTATAACCTACCACACCGTCTCCATCTCTGTTGCTACATCCTGATGCTAACTACCAAAAAGCTGATGTGCATACCAGCTGCAGCAATCCAAGTCCACACCCACCATTGACCGTCCGGATAGTCTCCTCAGACACCTGTTACTACCTGCATCCAGGCAGGATGGACACTTTTACCCCTCCAATTTGCAGAACCCTTTGGAGGTGCTTGCTCAACCAGTTGCAAAACCATCTGGATGGTTGTTTATTTATTTTGTCCCATAATCTTCCCAGTGTTCCTGTCAGATGCTTCCCTAAGATCAATGTGCACATCATCTGCAGCATGTCGTTGGTCTACTTAGTTATTTATTTATTTTATTAAACTTGTATGCCGCCCTCTCTCCCAAAGGACTCAGGGCGGCTCACAACGATAAAAAACACATAAAATACAATATTCAAATATAAAAACCAATACAATCCCCTTTAAAAACCACTTCAGTCCGAATAGCCATGTTTTGAGGTCACAGCGGAAAGAGTGAAGGTCAGGGGCCATCTGGAGCTCCAGGGGGAGCTGATTCCATAGAGTGGGCGCGCCCACAGAGAAGGCCTGCTTCCTGGGAGTCACCAGCTGACACTGTCTGGTTGACGAGACCCCAAGGAGGCCCTCCCTGTGAGAGCACACCGGGCGATGGGGAACTGTTGGTGGCCGCAGATGGTCCGCCAGGTACCCCAGGCCTAAGCCATGTAGGGCTTTATAGGTAATTACCAGCACCTTGAATCTCACCCGGAGGGCAACCGGTAGGCAATGCAGGTCCCGCAGGAGGGGTGTAACATGAGAGTGTCAGGGCACTCCCATCACTACCCGCGTGGCCGCATTCTGCACCAGCTGAAGTCTCCGGGTGGTCTTCAAGGCCAGCCCCATGTAGAGAGCATTGCAGTAGTCGATCCGGGAGTTAGTTAGTCCTTCTATTATAAAAAATGATCTGGTTAGTTTGACACAACATGTTCTTGAAAGCTGAGCTGGCACCTAATAATGATAGCATTCTTTATAAAAGGCTTGCAAACGTGCTCCTTGACAATCTGTTCCTGTGCTTTGCCAAATATAGACTTTTAGCTGGCCTGCCGTTTCACTGATCCTCCTCCTTTCCCTTTTTGAATGTAGGTTGGATGTAGGATTCTGTTTTTCTTCTCCAGGCTTCCAGCACCTCACCATCTCTGCTGACATAAACTTTTATCAAGGAACAAAAAAAAAAAAAACCCCAGCTCTCAGATTGACAGAATCTTCCAAACGGTTGTGAGCATTCACCTAACAATCATTTGTATATTTAGCCCACGATGCAAATAAGTGCCGAGAATATGGAGACTAGCTCTTGATGGTCAAGGATACCTCACCCTCCCAGTCTTTCCAGTTCCTGCTAGTCGGATGCGCCATGTGGGGACTCTGACAACCAGAATTGTAAAGGTAATCATAGGAGAAGCAAAGGGTACGTACATTCCCACTGAAAGGCGAACGAAGAGGAGGACACAAGCGCTTTGATTGCCTGCCTCTGCTTTCGTATATGTGGCAGCCGGTGCTTTTGGCTGGGAGCCCAGGCAGGGCTTTTGTAATCAAAACATGATCCTGTATGCTGTGCAACCAGTACTGAGAAAGGCCGACGGATGGCTCTCCTCTTTTAGCCCTGCTGTGGAATCTGCCGAGCTTCACCTCTGATGTCCAAAATGCACCATTCTGTGAGTGCCGCCTTTGTTGTAACCGGGAGGGATGTGGGGAGCCATTCTTGTGTTCTGAAAAGCCAAGGAGTGACTATATTTTCTCTGCTTTTTCTTTTAAAAATCGCATTGTTGTCTCAGAGTCTTTTGTTTTCAGCCAGCAGATTGTTAGCTGGATGACTGGGGAGGGCAAAAAAAGGTGGTTTTCCTGCAGTAGATTGTTATGGGACTCTCCTTCCAGGCAGGCAAGTTAGATTCCCTACTCCCCCTCCCCAAAGAGAGGGAAGACTGTATTTTTAGCAGGAATCAAAACAAACCAGAATGCTGGGTAACGAAAGACGCTTCCCACCCAAAGACTAGGATTCTGGAGAGGATGCAGCCATCTGTGCAAAGACTGGCAGTGTGCTTACCTGACCCTGTGAAGTGCTGGGCTGAGGTCCTATCCTGTCACTTCCCATCCCCTAGCGGTCCCCCCCCCCAGCATCTCTCTTTTGCCCTCATAACACAAACAGCTGATTTGGGAAGCACACTGGGAAAATCCTAGTCAGAGCCATAATCTGAGAAAAACATCAGCGACTTTCGATAGTATAGAGTCAGTGGATAGGGCAAAATTTCTGTGAAACTTTCCTTTCCTACTTCATGCTTGGTTTTGACTCCCTTCCCATCCTCACCAACATTGTCTGATATTAATAAAGATATCTCTGACTGATAGGTTCTCTCCCCCTCCTCATCTTCCAGTGGCCTCTAGGTTTTTGTTTGTTTCCCCCAGCGAGCCAGCAAACAAGCTTTCTCATTCACAGCCACTGCACGTTTGTTCTGCTAGAGCCATTTATAACTCCCTGCCTGAATCACTGTACCCTACGGCTTTCTGCCAGCGAGGGCAAAGGGGGTGTCACCTTCCATTTCCAATGCCCACCAAGCCAATGTTCTTTTCAGTAGCTTGGCAGCAAGAATATCCCCTGACTGCAACACAGCAACAAACAGCCAGAAAGAAAAAAATGCTGACTGTGTGGCAATGCCTGGATCAGTGTGCACCAATCAACGAGTAGCTGGGTTTAATACAGGGCCTCAAATTCTGGGGCATTTCATTTGAGTCCTTGTTCTCATTGTTTTGGCTCCTGCTGCTGCTATCTCTCTGTGAATCTCCATTCATTGGCACAAGTGAACAAATAAATAAATAAATAAATAGTGGGACATGCGATCTCAGGCTGAAATACTGTATATCCTTCTTTCCTGAATAGAAATGCTCCTGTTCAGTGTTACAGTAATCAGCTAGTTATAAATGTGGCATTATATTACATATATATCCTAGCTGGTCAGATGCAAGAACAGTGCTTTGCTTGCAAGGTAGTCTCTGGATTGTAGAGTCTAGTTTGGGCAGAAAACTGTGAGAACCCTTGAGGTAAATCTGGTTTTTAGTTGCACTTGTGGTATACTGGCTACAGTAGACCAAAAGTAGCTAGTGCCATCATCGTTATTAGTAGGAAATGTTGTCTGTGGTAGAGGTACCAATTTATCAATTAAGGCTCATAAGCTGGGCCACATCTTCTCCATCTTATTAAAAAGTTTTATCTGAAAGCCTCAGTTGACCAATACAATGAGCAATGGAGTCAATATCTAAAAGGTCCATTTAGCGATTACCATGATATTAAAAAGTTTGGAATGCAAAAGGGATAAATATAAATCTGAATTCACCAATGAATGAAAAAATATGTTTTGTGTGTGTGTGTGTGAGAGAGAGAGAGAGAAAGCATATAAAAAAACTTGAATGTGTGTTGTCTCATCTTGAAGCTAAGGTGTAGGTTTATTTGTGAATGAAAAGGCTAATATGTGTGTCAGAAAAAAATGAATTTGTTTACTCTAGGTTGTTGTGGGTGTGTATGAAAGTAGAACTCCGTAGGTTAATTATAGCTGAGTGTTATGCTTCAGTGAATAACAATAAAGGAAAAGCCAGATATGTTTTTTTGGAAATATCGTGCAATAGTCTGAGAGAACAACCCAGAGAGAACAAGTGATTTGCAAGGGTGACATAAATAGGTAGGTGGGAGTGAGACAAAGACATGAAGAATGAGCTATTATGAGACTCAAGAATACATGAAAAAGGTGACTGGTGAATATCTGCTTAGAAAAATGTCTAGAAAGGTAATGGGTAGGACAGCGATGGCGAACCTTTTTGGCGCCGAGGCCAAAAAGGTCACATGAAAACTTTGCGCGTGCATGCACTGGTGCTCATTGGGGCCGTGCTCTAAAAAAGCCAAATTTCCAGGTTCTAGCATCCATGCGCACCTGACAATCAGCTGCCCGACGTGAATGCGCAGGCCGGTTTTTGGCACTGCGGCGCGCACGAAGGACTCACGCTCCGGAAAAGCCAAACTTCTGGGTTCTGGAGTGCATGTGCACCCAACAATCAGCGTGCATACACACACTGGTTTTTAGCACTGCCACATGTGTGAAGGACAGCTGATCATCCTGGAAGACAAACAGCCGAGCCCGTGTGTGCTGGGCAACATGGCTTCGAGTGCCACTTTGGGCACACGCGCCATAGGTTTGCCATTGCGGGGGTAGGAGATACAGTAGTTTGTTATGGGGAATGAATGTTGAAAGAAGTAAAAATAGTATATACTAAAGTATCCTTCACCAATCCTGATACATGGAATGAGAGTTGGGTATCTCGGAACAACATAAGGTAAATGCAATGGGAATGGGGTGCAGGTAATCCTCGATTTACGACCACAATTGAGCCCAAAATTTCTGTTGTTATGCAACAGAGTTAAGTGAGTTTTGCCCCATTTTATGACCTGTTTTTTTTCAAAGTCATTAAGTGAATTGCTGCAGTTGTTAAGTGAGTAAGACAGTTGTTTATTTTTTTAATATATATATATATATATATTTATATGCCCCCCTTCTCCGGAGACTCAGGGCGGTTTACAATGCGTTAAGCAATAGCCTTCATACTTTTGTATATTTTATACAAAGTCAGCTTATTGCCCTCACAAACTGGGTCCTCATTTTACCCACCTTAGAAAGGATGGAAGGCTGAGTCAACCTTGAGCCTGGTGAGAATTGAACTCGCAGTAATTGAAGGCAGCTGGATGTTAAATGCTGCCTTATAGGAGGCATTAGCCTCCTACGCCACTTAGGCTCCTGTTAAGTGAATCTGGCTTCCCCATGGACTTTGCTTGTCAGAAGGTTGCAAAATCTGATCGCATGACCCTGGGACACTGCAATCGTCATACATATGAGTCAGTTGCCAAGCATCTGAATTTTTGATCACACGACCGTGGAGATGCTGCAATGATTGTCGGTGTGAAAAACAGTCTTAAGACAGTTTTTTCTATGTCGTTGTAACTTCAAACAGTCACTAAATGAACTGTTGTAAATCGAGGACTACCTGTGTTTAAGAACTGTATGGTGAACCAAGAAGAGAGGTCATGCACAGTGGTGGGTTTCAAATTTTTTTACTACCAGTTCTGTGGGTGTGGCTTGGTGGGCGTGGCATGACTTGGTGGGTGTGGCAGGGGAAGGATACTGTAAAATCTCCATTCCCTTCCCACTCCAGGAGAAGGATACTGCAAAATTCCCATTTCCTCCCAATCAGCTGGGAGTTGGGAGGCAGAGAATAGATGGGAGTGGGGCTAGTCAGAGGTGGAATTTACCAGTTCTCCGAACTATTCAAAATTTCCACTACTGGTTCTCCAGAACTGGTCAGAACCTGCTGAAACCCACCTCTGGTCACGCATGAATGAGTACTGAGTGATTATGGATAGGCTATAAAAGTAAATAATCAGTGTAGTGATGTGGTTTGACCATACAGGGAGGAAGATGGAAGATCAAATTGCAAAACAAAACCACAAAGGAAGAGTGAACAAATTTAGAGAAAAGAAAATAGTCATTCAGTGGAATTAATTGTAAAACTCCTTCCATGGCAAAATGTTATTGTTTTGAATTCTTTTTTTTTTAATCTTGTTAGGATGGAACTTTGAAAGTTGGACACTAGAGGGAAACAGAAGGAACTAAAGATTACAATTAAAAGAGAAGTACACTTAAATTTGACTTACTAGAATGGAGCAAAATATATTAACATTCAATATATTGAAGTATATTTTTTGAACAGTGGATCCAGAAATTAATTTTGAAAGTGTCTGGCTCTATGGATGCAGTGAATTTAAATAATGCTATGGAAGAGGAAGAAGACTGAGACAGGCTACAAGAATAATATGGAAAAAGATGTTACACTGGATGTACAAATGAAACTGGTTGATGTCTTAATAATTAAAAGGGATATACAGATAACAAACCTAAAAAGTGACCTGGATAACTTTCCTATATCAAATTAACAAAAACTACTTGTTAACATTCTGAAGAATTTTGTGAGAAGAGCCACAAAACAATGAAAAGAAATCAAGTTCTAGGATATTATTTGAAGGGATTCAATATCAAGATAGTTAAAAGTAAAAGGAAGGAATAAAAAGTAGGTTTATTTGCTTCCAGAAGTTGTGGGTGCTCCAACACTGGAGGTTTTTAAGAAGAGATTGGACAACCCCAGTGGTGGGATTCAAGTAATTTAACAACCGGTTCTCTGCCCTAATGATTTCTTCCAACAACCAGTTTGCCAAACTGTTCAGAAAGTTAACAACCAGTTCTCCCGAAGTGGTGCGAACTGGCTGAATCCCACCACTGGACAACCCAACCTTCTTCTCTTTTCTACATTTCCTACATTTTCTTTTATTTTTTAGTTTGCATTAATTTTTTATCCTTTCATTGTAGCCTTTAATAAAAATACTATAAAAATATTTATGAATCATTTTTATAGACCTCCAGTGCTTCCATTTCTTCTACAGTAGTGTTTTCCTTGATATCTACTCTGTCCCTGAACATATCCAGCGAAGATGACCTGCTCTTTCTGATAGTTAGTTTGTGTGTTGTATAGTCTCAAAGACCAGCAGGAATCATATGAACAGGATTTAAGAAAATAGCCCAAACAAAGCATAACCACAGCAGCAGTCTTTTCCTTACGTTCTTCAACAAATAATATTAAAAAATATATGGTCTCCAGTACTGGAAGTAATACATATGACTTTCATAGGTAAGAATGTAAAAGAATTATGAATTCCTACACTCAAAGGGGTGGATTTACTAGATAAAGGGTATTTCCAAAATAATCCCATCAATTCTATGACATTCCATGAATTTTGCCCTGACTTCTGCTGGAAACAAATTTGCGTATTTCCCATATTCAGGGAATTGTTGAAAGTTCCATCCTAACAAGATTAAAAAAAAAAAAATTAAAAGCAATTCCCTATTGCTTACCTTTACTACCGGTTCGCATCGCACCCACGCTTTTGCGCATGCGCAGATCATCTATGATGATGTCCGGGTCAGTGGGCAGAGCCTCCCGCCAGTTTTACTACCAGTTTTTGTGAACCAGTCCGAAGCGGTTGAATCGGTCCGAATCAATGACTCTGATTCCGGGTTTTATTATTTATTATTAATTAGTTATTTGGTTTAAAATGGGATTTTATTGTACATGTTTCTTAACTTATGTTCACCGCCCTGAGTCCTTCGGGAGAAGGGCGGCATATAAATACATGTAATAAATAAAAATAAATAAATAAATCCCACCACTGATCCCATTCTCATAGTCACTTGAATGTTAGTAGAAACAAAGTTTGACTAGCATTTAAGTTTCCCCTAACAAAAAAAAATCTAATGACTTTTGAAAGCCTGACTCTTGGCTTTTTCTTCCTTTTTGCAGTCTAAATAACCCACATGTTCACAGCAAGGTAGGTCAGGACTGTCTATGGAGATTCTTTGTGGCATTTCCTATTGGAATGACTACTGTATAGAGACCACATAGGACCTTGCCGGTTATCTTTGCAAGGTCTAAGAGACCAAGTTCAATCACCATCTTTTCAAGTCAGGACTCAACCCCAAAGAGCCATTACTAGTCATCATTGGTTTTTTGATAGTGGGGAGGTGGGCACCTTCAAGCCAGTGTTAGACAAATCCCCGAAGATTAGACACCCAACTTCCTTGGGTATCTAATCACACTTGGCCAATACAGTATTCTATTCAATTCAATTGTCCTCTGGCAAGATTTCAGAAATGGCTTGCTCTTGCTTTTTTCCTACAAAAAAAGGAAAAAGGGGGAGGAGTAGTCTGAGGGGGAGTAAATGGCTCAATATCATCCAGCTGGCTTTGTGCCTAAGGTAGAATTAGAACTCCCAACCTCCCAATTTCTAGCCAGATGCTTTTACCACCACAACTGGTTCTCAGTCATCATTAGAGATAAGAAAATCTCAGAGGTTTAATTTGCTCAATTTCTCATTTCTTGTTAGATCCCATATAACACCCCTAAAAAAAAAGACCTTTATGGCAATTCATGTAGATTTTCATATAAATATCTCCTAAAAGGTGCGTTTTTCTAACATACACATCTTTTGTAAATGATTTCCCTTAATTTAATGAATTTCATACACATTTTCTTTACAATCTTTATTATATTTGGTCCTTATATGGTGCATACATTTCATGTAGATTTCTAATTATGAAATTGCTTTGCAAAACTTAAGGGGAAAAGTTGATTTCGGGTTTTAGCTTTATCTAGGGTTGTGAATAGATTTCAAAAATTCAAATAAGGCAAGTCTGCATTAGCATGCAAATTGAACATCCTATCCACTGTAGACAAATACCAAGACCTTCCTATATACGTAACAGACAGTTTTCTATATAACTTTAATAACTACCTCTGCACAGAGTCACAATATTTTTCACTCTTATGGAATGTGGTTGGGCCACCCTATATTTTTGCATTATGCGGCATTAAAAAAGCACCCTTCACAATGAACATTGCTTCAGTTCCATTCTGCATATATACATACCTAATACTCAGCTTCCCATTTCATGATACATTGCCTGGAGCTTATCCACATAATGAATATACAATAGATTAAAAAAATATCTGACCAAGTAGTATTCAAATCATGTTTAAAGCAGTTGCAGAAAAAGGTCATGAAAATTCATCAGCTTGCAGAAGTGACCAATTCACTCTTCTTGCAAGCTTGATGGAAGATAATAAAAAATCTTGTATTTCATTCTCCTGCAGGGAAAATTATTCAGCAGAAATAAAATTTGCATATTAAGCTGAAACTCTGTCACCATCAATTTAGGCATCTTTTTATTAAGAGCCAGGCTTAGAATTAAATGAAAAATGTGGATGTGAAATTTTCAGAACTGACCAATCATGTTCCCCCAACTCTGTAAATCAGAAAGGGTCTCATTGCAGCCCCTAAAGTCTACCTGGCTGTAACCTATTTGGCTTCATAAATCTCCTGGCCATCTCTTATGCTTGTTTATTTCTTCACTCTAACATTTCTTTAAGGTGACTACCAGACAATTACTCTGAGATAAGATGGATTTAATAAGCAGCTTTAGAAATACAGGTGCATTTCATAGTAGGGGCTTAGCAGTTTGACACACATTCTTTGGGCAGGTTTAATTTTTTTTTATTCCAAACAATCCTTTACACTATTCCTTTTCTGCTAACCACTCATATTTTTAATCAGAGATTTTCTTTTTAGCAATTTTTAAGTCAAGAGTACATTATGTTTCCTACCTGGTGACCACCTGATGTACAAGGAACACAAGTTCCAGATTATTTATTTGTTTGTTTACATTTATTATAGCCACTGAACTCCAATATGTAACCTGTATAGGGTTTGGGGAACTTTTCCTTAGCCTGTTTTAGTTTTTTGGTTTTAATATGACCCTTCTCCTGCTCATTTTTTTCACCTCTCCCTATTCCCTTTTCCACCAGTGCAACTGAATTTATATTTAGATACCTTTTTTCAGATGTAGGTACCATCATGTGAATTTACATGGTGGAATAAGGGCTAAAAAAATGAATAAATAAATCAGTCATTTAAAAATTGATTCACTTTTATGAGATTGCCAGGTCTTGCAAGATTTCAGTCTTCTCATCTAAAATCTCCCAAAGCTTTGGTATTATTGCCCTGAAATCTTCCAAGACATTTGCCTAGAACCCCATCTCACCTGTACTTTAGCAGTTTGCAAAATTTAATATCTATCCCTCCATATGGACATTATCTGTGGACACCATACCATCTAACAATGCTGCAGTGTTAAGATAAGATAAGATAAGATAAGATAAGATAAGATAATTTTATTTCTATACCGCCCCTTTCCCGAACGAATTTCTATACCGCCCCTTTCCCTGGTTGTGTCTCTTGTTGCACTATATAAGGCTCCCAATGTTTTGTTCCTTTTCCCATCAAAAGTTAGGAAAAGTTTCAAAAAGTTCACTCTACAACAAACATTGTAAATAAATGAATAGTGGATTAAGTTCAGATATAATGGAATTGTAATTTCTGACTGCAAATATTTGTGTTTAAAGAAGATCCTGATATTTTTATACATTCTGAAAGGGTAGGTGTTTCAAAGGCTATGTATGTTAAACTCTCATTCCATATGTGATAGTGTACAATTTCGGAAAAGTCTGAGGAAAATGTACGTATGTTAGTTACAGTCTGTGATGCAAATGAAACTATATTGTTCTACTAGAGGCTGTAATAAGAGATCTAAAAAATACAAAATTGTACAATATTTCTGCCTCAGACTCTACCATTTTTCAGACTTAATATATGAATATATGTGACTTTATCTTGATATGGTTATCTGGAAAAAAATCCTTAAAAAAAGAAATCACCTTTTTAAAAATAGTGTACTAAAATGTAAACAAATGATTTCCTAGTTGTTAACCAGATTATCCTGCAACCAAAGTACATCTGGCATTTGAGATTGTATCAGCTTTTTAACATAGATACTTCTTTTTGCAGACCATCTTGAAATTTATGTTCTTTGAAAGCAAAATCAAATTTTGCCTTCAAAATTCAGAAGCAAATTAAAAAAATTAAGATCTCAATGAACCTGGCTTTTAGGCCTAGGTATAACATCATCTCAACCTATTTATCGAGCTCTCAACAACAATCTGTAAAGCCTGCCTCTTGCTGTCAAAAATTTTAATATTTTATTTGTTCAATTATGCCAAATTGTTTGAGGCTTTAAGTAACAAAATTGAGTTTTAATAATTAGTGTTTACCAAAGAATGGAAGCTTTTCTTCTTTATTTAATTCATTTAATTTACAGGGTTTACAGGCTGCTTCAGTTGTAAACAGCTCTCTGTGTGGTTACATCCCAATCTCTGCAAATTGGGTTTAAACAAAAAGAAAACAAATCAATACTATGATGCAACCCACAAATAGCACTGGGAACAACCATTAATGCAAACCAAAAAAAATAAAAATGAATCAAAGGAACTTCTACTATCAGAGAGAACATAGTCATAGCACAACAGCTCCAAGGCCTGTTGGCTAAAGTCTGTTTTAATGGCCTTACTAAATATCAGGAAGGAAAGGCACATCTGGATGGCATTAGCACCATTGCTTGGCGTGTCCTGTAAGATTTTTGCCTCAGGGCTCACAGTTTTTAAGTAACCCCCAAACCTATAACATTTCCATAATACCATTTGATAACATCTTCAGAAGCTAACAACTTATTCAATTCTGTCAAAGAATTAAATATGTTGGAGTCAGGGGTGGGTTCCTACCAGTTTAATAACTGGTTTGCTGAGCGCGCGCTGAGCGCATGTGCACAATTTTCAGAAAATTGAACTTCCGCATTGCTGAGAGCAAGGAAAACAGCTGAGGAGTGGCAGTCCACTCTGCTGCCCCGATCAGCTAGGCTTTGGAAGTAGAAATATAGGTGAGTATAACGCAGGGGCAGGCGGGCCCACTTCAAAGAATGAGAGAACCGGTTCACTCACGGCTGAAGATTGGAGCTAACGGTTTGCCCGAACTGGTCCGAACCGGTAGAAACCCACAACTGGTTGGAGTTAACCCTATCATTACAGGTAGTCCTCAACTTACAACAGTTTATTTAGTGTCCGTTCAAAGTTACAATGGCATTGAAAAAAAGTGACATGACCGTTTTTCAGTTACGACCTTTGAAGCATCCCCAGGATCATGTGATCAAAATTCAGATGCTTTGCAACCGGTTGATATTTATTACTGTTGCTGTGCCCCAAGGTCATGTGATCATCTCTTGTGACCTTTTGACAAGCAAAATCAATGGGGAAGCCAGATTCACCTAACTTATCAACTGCAATGATTTACTTAACAATTGTAGCAATAAAGATAGTAAAATGGGGCAAAACTCATTTAACAAATGTCTCACTTAACAACAGAAATTTGGGGCTCAATTGTGGCTGTAAGTCAAGGATTACTTGTAGTTACAATGCTGCTGGGGGACAGCAATGGAAGTTTTCTTCTATAATGGTACTTTTATACATGGTTTTTTTTAAAAAAAAACAAGGTTTAATTTTGTTCAGAATGAATTACTGAAGTACTAACACGTACTTGTTATTGACACGGTCTCAGTAGAATGACACATATCACACTGGTCATATAATGGCAAACAGAATAAATAATATTCTGTGTTATTGGCCATTGGTGGAATGCCACTAAAGATTCTCTTTGTATTTTAGGATGTTGCTATGGATGATGCAGTGTTGCAGAAAAAAGAAGAGAAAGATGTTGAACTGGATAAAAAAATTCTAGCTCTGAGGAAGAAGAACGAAGCTCTTATGAGAAGATATCAAGTATGTATGAACTCTAGCTTCTCCTTTCTAATGGTGTTGCTTAATATAGCACTAAGCACTTAGACTTATATACCACTTCACAGTGCTTTACAGCCCTCTCTAAGCAGTTTACAGAGTCAGATTATTGCCTCCAACAATCTGGGTCCTCATTTTACCCACCTTGGAAGGATGGAAGGCTGAGTCAACCTTGAGCCGGTCAGGATCGAACTCCTAGCATTCAGCAGAATTAGCCTGCAATACTGCAGTCTAACCACTGCGCTCATAATGTGGTTTCCAATCCTTTAGTTAAACCTTTGATTCAATTTATAACAGGTTGATTTGAAAGCTGTATCTGTTTAATTACCACGAATACTTTACAGCTCAGTTGGTGGCAGCATAGTTACTACTGGGATTGGAATTTCAAATTACTTTTTTAAAACAATAGTTCTTTACACTAGAACTGAAAAAATATTAAAAGTATATAAGAATAACATTTTAAAGAACCAAAGCAAACAGATTCACAGGTTCCACTGCTACTGCCTTATCCTTCTTAACGTCTTAACGTCTATAGCAATTAACTCTTAATTGCTATAAAGTTATCTTCAGGAAATAGAACAATTTAGAACAATTGATCAGTGGAACAACTTGCCTCCAGAAGTTGTAAATGCTCCAACACTGGAAGTTTTTAAGAAGAGATTGGATAACCATTTGCCTGAAGTGGTGTAGGGTTTTTCTGCCTAAGCAGGGGGTTGGACTGGAAGACCTCCAAGATCCCTTCCAACTCTGTTATTCTATTCTATTCTATTCTATTCTATTCTATTCTATTCTATTCTA
>WNWU01018777.1:0-18779 GCA_012654045.1 Ptyas mucosa | reverse complement strand
TATTCTATTCTATTCTATTCTATTCTATTCTATTCTATTCTATTCTAAACATTTTGGAACAAATTCTGGAACAGCTAATCTGCAAGAGAATGGCTAGGGTCCAGATTCACAGATTATACTAAACCACAATATGGTTTTGGGTTTAACATTTTGTACAAACTGATTCAAGTACAATTTGTTCAACAAAATGGTTACACATGCTAGTGTTTGCCTAACACTCTTTCCCACTTTTACTCAATATATTTTATGCCAGTCTTGAGTCCGGGTGACTACCTGGACAAGTCTGCCTGCAGTTTTCTTGGCAACATTTTTCAGAAGTGATTTGCCATTGCTTCTTTCCTAAGGCTATGAGAGAATGACTGGCCCAAGGTCACTCAACTGGCTTTGTGCTTAATGTGTGACTAGGATTCAAAGTTTGCCAGTTTCAAGCCTGGTGCCTCTAATCAACTGGTACCCAACTGGTTCTCACTTATAATGTAACTTTTCAGACAGACTAAACTTTGCATGGCATCCTAACTTATAAATCCAATTACTTCTGCTGGATTCACACCCTATGCTAGAGTATATCATGCAAAAGACTCTTGGGTTAATACAAGGTATAAATTAGATCAGAAAATTGGACAACCATTGGCTGGAAATGGTACCATAGGGTTTCCTGCCTGAGCAGGGGGTTGAACTAGAAGAATTGGAAGAGGTCCCTTCCAACTCTGTTATTCTGTTATATTAGTAAGAGCTAACTTAATATAATGCCTGGTGAGGGTTTTTTTTGGATTTGCAACTATTTGATGAAATGTCAAGGACAAGGATTCACATTGGCTGTATATGGATAGCATACTTATCCATTGATATTTTGACTATGGTTTATTCATTAAGACATTTTTCTAGATTCAGGCAATATACTGATCCATGAACAAAAAACATGAAGTATGTCTGCACAACATGCTGATTAACTGGCTAGGTTGTGCCATGTTGAGAAGTGAATAGTGCCGGTCTATTAATGTGGAAGGCAGAGTCTAAAAATTGGGGTAGACAGTGGTCCTGAAGATCCAGGATATTCAACCAATTACAATATGGGGGAAATGAAACTAAATTAATGTGAGTTTTGCTGGAACCTATAAGCAAAGCTAACAATAGTTTACTGGCCTAATCCCATTAGAAGAATATCCAGAATATATAGCTGTAAGTCTATTGTTTCAGGGCCAAGGTAGATGTTCCACCAGCCACACAAATGATGCAAATGCCATGTTATAGAGATAATAGCATGCCCAAGGCCCACAAATACAGATCACCAATACACTGAACTACAAAGTAGCTAACCACGTTTTAGCTGAACATGGTTGTGCAAATACAGATTTTTGTGATTTCACTTCCAAGCTCATGAGATAATACAGTAGCAAAGCCTTGGTGTGTATGTATATTTAACAACAGCAATAACTCTTTGTGGGGAACGTATAATTTCTTAAAGCTTATTTATGTTTCTCCCTTGACAACGCTGTTTCTAATGTTCACTTGCTTTACTGTTGGCAGCTGACCTGGTAAAATATTTAAATGTCACTTTTTCAGGAAATAGAAGAAGACAAGAAGCAAGCAGAACGAGAAGGAATGGCTGTCACTTCAAGGAAGGCTAGGCCAGATGGCCTTACCATCACCATCACCAAACCACATCATGTAAACATACTCTCCCCTTTCTGCTGAAAAAGAAATGTTGGAATAGTATAGGAGATTCTAGCTATATTAGATTATTTTAGTAACAGGCAACCTTTGCCTTTTTCCAAACATTCTTGCACTGTTGGGATGTGGTGTTGTTTCAGTGTAGTTGCTCCTTTTCTAGATACTTCTGGGCACCAAGCTGGACTCCCACTAGCTTGTGATCCTGGTTGTTGAATGCAAGACTTCTTGCCTGCTTGTAAATAGCTGCCAATCTACATATGTCACCTCCACTTCTTCATCTGTAGGTTGTTTGTTTTTACCTTTCCTGCTACACACACCCCTTTTTCTATTTTGTCTTAGCATTTGCTCTTGTAAAGTCAAAAGACTGGATGGGGTGAGGCTGCCTCTGGACATCAGTACATCCTTGAAAACATCAGGGTGTGGCTCAATTAACCAGACAGCTGGCGTACTCCTGAGAAAATGTAGGAGTGAACATCTGGATGAATGTGCAAAGTGCAAAGAATGTATTTGTGGTGGCTGCGGCTGCTTTTCCAAAGTATAGTCAGCAATCCCAACTTTACTTTCTCACATTTCCCAATCTAGTGCTTGCTATGTGTGATGGATTACTATTTCTATCATACTTCATCAGTTTCCATATACTGTACGTAAAGATGGAAGAAATTGGTCTGAGAAGGTGGGAAAACCTGAACAACCATGTTGGTCTTGGGAGAGAAACAGGGTAGAAAGTAGGAAAAAAGTTACAGAATCAGATAATGGAAAGTTTCTCTCATAATGCTGCCAAGTAAACTATATCAATGCGTATATGAAGCTATCAGTAGTTGAGGATGACTTGACATTTGTTTTAAATAGAGATGGAAGAATTAGGTTGTGGGCAGCTTAAATTGTAGCAAGAAACATATAAAGCAGCAAATTTTAGATCAGTCTCTTAGGATTTTTTTTTAATATAATAGCAATACATAGGAGCACATAATTTTCCTTTCTCATCTTCTGCATAAAGTCATGGCCCAATATGGAGGAAAGGAGATAACTGGATATGCTTAATCTGAAGACAGATGACTGAGAAGAAATATGATGACACATTACAAATATCTGAAGGGGCATCATACAGATGGACGTGTCTGAATTCCATAGCCCCACAGTAACATTTTTTGTAATCTTAAATTACAAAAAGGGGGGTGACCTATCAAAATCACCTATCAATAACAGCAAGTTAATAGGAGAATGAAATATTAAATGAGGTGGTGAGATCTTCTTTTCCAGATGTGTTCAAGCAGGAGTAGGGCCGCCATCTCTCAGGACTCTTTCAATTGGGTTCCTGCCTGAACAGGAGATTGAGCTCCAGGCCTAAGTGCAGGGGTGAAATCCAGCAGGTTCTGACAGGTTCTCGAGAACCGATAGTGGAAATTTTGAGCAGTTCAGAGAACCAGTAGCGGAAATTTTGAGTAGTTTGGAGAATTGGCAAATACCATCTCTGGTTGGCCCCAGAGTGGGGTGGGAATGGAGATTTGGCAATATCCTTCCCCCAGGAGTGGGGTGGGAATGAGGGTTTTGCCGTATCCTTCCCCTAGAGTGGGGTGGTAATGAAGATTTTGCAGTATCCTTCCCCTGCCATGCCCACCAAGCCACGCCCACCACACCACACCACACCATGCCCACCAAGCCACGCCCACAGAACCGGTAGTAAAAAAATTTGGATTTCACCACTGCCTAAGTGGCTCCTTCTAACTCTGGAACTGTGATTCTAAACTATCTCCAGAGCTATTGCAATCCTGATAATTATTTACACTTCCTTCCCTAGGCTAATAGAATGTTACAGTATAAGAAAACCTGCAAAGACATACATATTGTCTGCACTAATTATACTTTAGACTTGTCCCCACTGGGGAAAGGCTTTCAAATTACACAGCACATTTAAATAGCAGTAGCACTTAAACTTCATAGTGCTTTACAACCCTCTCTAAGCGGTTTACAGTGTCAGCATATTGCCCCTAACAATCTGGGTCCTCATTTTACTGACTTGAAAGGGTGGACGGTTGAGTCAACCTAAAACCAGTCAGGGTCAAATTCCTAGCAGTCAATAGAATTAGCCTGCAATACTGCATTCTAACCACTGCTCTCTTAATATGGTTTCAAATCCTTTAACTAAACCTTATAAAACTCTATCCTTTCTACTGCCTTATTTATTTCTTCAGTTTATTTATGTATTTATTTGTTCACTCCCTTGCCTGGTAGTTCACCACAGTCATGGTGATGATAGCAATTTTATATACCGCTTCACAGAGCTTTAGAGCCCTCTCTAAGTGGTTTCCAGAGTCATCATATTGCCCCCAACAATCTGGGTTCTTATTTTACTGACTTTGGAAAGATGGAAGTTTGAGTCAACCTTGAGCTGGTGAGGATCGAACCCCTGGCAGTCTGCAGAATTAGCCTGCAATACTATATTCTAACCACTGCGTTACCAAGGCTCATGGTTTGATGAAACAACTCAGTAGGCTATACAATCCATTCAACACAATTGAATGGCCACAATTCAATTTATTTCCTTATCACTGTAACACATTTAGCCTCATCAGCCTTTAACTTTGCATTGGTAAACATGTGGTATCATTTGTAATTTGCATTGGCAAACATGTGGTATCATTTTGTTATTTCTTTTCTCAGATTTGGGGCTGTTCTTCAATCTAACACCCCCCCCCCCCCGTGTTTAAATTACTGGCAAAGAGAATGTTGGGGCAGAATTTTCTTAGATAAGTTAAAAAAAAATTAAAAAGTGAAAAATAGTAGCACTCCTAATTTTTGTAATCGCCTCCCTTCCATTTACAGGAGAAAAGGATTGTGAACGAGAAGTGGGGAAGCAGTTGCTCTTCTGCCTCAAGCTTTGGGGTTGGTAGTGAGGAAGATGATGAAGAAAGTGATCACGTCTTCACATTCAGGATGGGGAAACGGGTTCAGTTGGCCGTGACCATGGACAACAAAGGCAAGGTGGGTCTAAAAATAAATAAATAAATAAATAACTGTTGTTGTTTTTTTAAATTTGATTTATATGCCGTCCTTCTCCGGAGACTCAGGGCGGCTTACAATGCGTTAAGCAATAGCCTTCATACTTTTGTATATTTATACAAAGTCAGCTTATTGCCCCCACAAACTGGGTCCTCATTTAACCTACCTTAGAAAGGATGGAAGGCTGAGTCAACCTTGAGCCTGGTGAGATTAGAATTTGCAGTAATTTCAGACAGCTGGTGTTGATCACTATGCTTTTAGTCTGCTGAGCTAAACCAGGCTCTGTTAAATCTTTAGAGATGGCATTGCAATAAAGTAGTTGGGGAAAAAAATCTCTTGCTTGCTTTCCTACGAATAAAACTCTGCTCACTTGCCTTTAGTATTTTTCCCTCTTTTTTCAGTTCTCTCGGATTTTGTATTAATTTTAAAGATCTTATGTATTCAGTAAAAAAAAAAAAGCTATTACAGATTTCTTTGTATGTGTTTCAGCAGCATCACAAATTCAAGAATAGATATTAACACATTAGATTATGCTATAAATACTTTAGCAATGCCTGCTTTTCTTTAGTAGCTATTACCTGGGAATTAATTTCCATTCATAGATATACTGTATCATACTAGATTAATTACCTCCTCAACTTTATTTAATTATTACAGTGCTTGTGACTCTGGGAATTATACAATAAAAATTAAAAAATGAAAATGATAATCAACAACATGATTCCTAAACACATTGGTTATCCACTAGCTAAATCAGTGCTAAAGGCATACTGGAATACATACTTCTTTATCTACTTGGTCCCCAGATCACCTCATTCATATCCACCTCCCAGTTCATGCCTCTATTTGGCCAATTCTTGGCAGCACATTGAATGGTAACCAGGACTGAGGGGAAAAAGTATGGTTCTGGGCTAGCAGTGGGTTTCAATTTTGGCCGCTACCACTTTGCTTGTGGGTGTGCTTGCACTCGTGCACGACACTTCTGTGCATGTGCAGAGATGTCCGGGTGGGTGGGCAGAGCCTCCCGCCGCTGCTACCAGTTCGCCCGATCGGGACAAACTGGTAGCAACCCACCACTGTTCTGGGCACTGTGGATCATGTGAAATATAACTGCAAATCTCATCAAACTGAGAAAAAAGGCTCTCCATCCCTGCATGATCTTTGATTAATACATTATACTTTGTTTAAACAATAGTGGTTGAGGAGGACTACACCAAGAAGACTATATTCAAGTCCTCACTCAACTATGGAGCTTATTGGGTGACTTTTAACCTGCCATTATTTCTCTGCTCAACATCCTTTACTTGGGATAAAATGAAGGGAGACTCCTTGTAAATTCCATTATACCACAAGAATGGATAAAAAGGTTCTAGCACTTGTAGTAGGGAGTCAAACTAAACCAATTCCAGTCGTGCCTTAGCACAAAACCAGCTGGGTAACCTTGTGCCATTCAGTCTGTCTCTCTCAGTCCTAGGAAGCAGGTAATGTCAAACCACTTTCAAAATCTTGCTAATCATTGACATTAACTCAAAGGCACCAAATAAAAGCAGTTGTAGTATTTTTATATTATATATCCAAGTATTAATCACATATAGCACAAAATCACTTTGTTTTATTATATTTAAAATGGTTTACCCTGGTCAGCAGAGACTCCGGGTGACCTTTATAAATCTAAATTATAGATAATTTAGCTTTCTGGAAGTATATTCTGCTGCTCATAGAAAGACCTGCTTCTAAGGAAATATGCACAGGATTATGGTGGGAAATATATTACCCAGTGTCAGCCTCCAGGTAATTCCGACCTGGAAATCAATTTGACAGGAAGGGTAAGTAAGTAATCTCTTTTACTGAGATTAGTTTCAATAACAGAATCTTGCAAGTTTGATTGACTGTACCAGTGGTGGGTTTCAAATTTTTTTACTACCGGTTCTGTGGGTGTGGCTTGGTGGGCATGGCATGGCTTGGTGAGCGTGGCTTGGTGGGCGTGGCAGGGGAAGGATACTGTATTTCTCTATTCCCACCCCACTCCAGGGGAAGGTCACTGCAAAATCCCCATTTCCTCCCAATCAGCTGGGTCTTGGGAGGCAGTGAATAGACGGGGGTGGGGCCAGTCAGAATTTTTACTACCAGTTCTCTGAACTACTCAAAATTTCTGCTACCAGTTCTCCAGGACTGGTCAGAACCTGCTGAAACCCACCTCTGGACTGTACCTCCTTCTCCCTTGTTTTGCTCCAATGAATTAAGGAGGGAGTCTATCTGAGGTGCTTCCAAATGTTATCTCATTGTTCCAACCTCACCTAATATAAACCTAGTCTCGGTAATGTTTCTTGCATAAAGTATTTCTGTCAAGATCACATTCCTTACTTTCTACATCTAAAAACCTCCAATGAGTTTGATATGTAAGCAGATTTAGCATCCTTCTGTATACTTTCATTTAGTTTTTCAGCATTTCTGCTAAGAAAGATTCACCTAAGCTTCTTATTTCAACAAGTTTTAAATCTGATTTCCCAACACAATTTAGAACATGACCCAACAAATTTTATAACAATGAAATTGAGTCATAACGTATACACCATTTATTCAAATGCTTTTAATGGAATCTATATAATTATTAGGGATACTATAATTATTATTGATAATAACCTATTGGTGGTGACCTTTATGTGAGAATATTCCACTTATTCAATGGAGGAAGGTATACTGTAGATTTGGATCTATTAGTAATTTCTTCATTAGAACAAATAGGAGCCAAACTGGGTAGGTCACTGGGACCAGAGGTTTAGTTTCTGAGCTTTTGGACTTGTGCTGGAGCCCATCCTGAGGGAACTTATCTCTCACCTGAATGTAAACTTCTCTCACACACATTCTGGTGAGACAGAAGTTCCCTCAGGATGGGCTCCAGCACAAGTCCGAAAGCTCAGAAGATTAAACCTCTTATCCTGGTGACCACTCAGATTGGATCCTGCAACATTATCCCTGGACATGTATATTTAACTTCATTTGTGAGATCAAAAAGGGTTTCTAGCTTGTTGACTTAACAGCAAAAATGAAAGATCTGCCCTAGGCTGATTAGAGAGAATAGATTTCTGTGGAGAATTATCTGTGGAAAACTCTGATACAGAAATCAGATTCCTGGCTTTAGCATTCTATTTTATTTCACAGCCGCATATCCATTTTCCTAAGTTATTCTTTGGCACCCAGCAGAAGGTCATAAACCTCAGAATTTTAGTAAAGCAAAATAGATGACAAACTCCCAAATCTGCCTTTCCATCTGTGCAATATACAATTTTAGTCTATTGGAGAATATTGTAACAAATATTAAATCCAAGCTGCTCAATTTATTGTTGATAGGCAGCTGCCCAAAACAAAGTACCCTTAAAAAAAGGTGGACCTCCCAAAATGACAGTGTCCTAACACCACCACGTGTTTGTTATAGATTTATAGACAAACCACTTGAGTTTATCAGGGATTTTTTCTCTCTCCTCGTTTATTGTGACTGAGCTTTCGATCAGAACCTCTCCAAGTGGAAAGAAAGTGTGACACTTCTACTTATGCTTGGTACCAAAGTCAAGCTCATTTTCTAAGCCACCACACTTCACATGGATTACAAGTGATGTGAAACGGAGCGTGGATTTGTCTGTCAGGAAGAATATGTAATTCTAATTTGTCCCTTTGCAGGGAAAGCGGGTTGTCCGAGAAAAATGGGGATCTGAGGATCCTGGGAATCCAGCAGAGGCCCCAGATATCAGCGAAGAAGAGAAGGATGAGCGGCTTGCTTTCTGTAGAGGAAGAATGCAGATTGCTATTACAATGGAAAACAAAGGAAGGGTGAGCACTTTCCAAATGCCTCCCAAGAGTTTCGTTCTTGCCTAGAATTATTGTGCTAATTATAATATATGTTGACAGGGGTGCCAGTTTCTGATGCAAAGAGACAGTGGTTGTTCTCTTAACAAAAACAAATGAGTAGACTGGTGCCTGCAAAAATAAATGGGCAGACTGGTACAACTCTGCAAGCAGTTAAAAGCCTGGTAGACCAGTACCTCTGCTAAATCCTAAAGAATTGTCACATGACCATCAAACCAGGCCCACAAAATAAGCCACACCCACAGAACCGGTAGTAAAAAATTTTAGAACCCACCCCTGATCTAAACTGCAATAATCCACTTCTCCCCTGTATGGCAGGACAAAATTGATGTCCAGCTTTATAGCAGCTGTACAAGGAGAAAAGGGAGGAAGCGTTTTGCTGGCAGGGACACTTGGTGATCATTTTTAATGATGGCAACTGGTTAAATTTACAGCAATCCTCTTTGGAGTGAGAAAAACAAGGGCACTACTAAAAACACCAGGCCATAGAAACTCCTTGCTTTTTTTCCTGGGACATTTTAAAGACCTAACTTTATTCCTCTTGTTGCTGTGCTGCACAATTTTGTCCCTCATTGGTTGCAATGGCTCATGCTACTTAGCCTAAAAGATCCCAGGATAAAAAAGGACAATTCGTACATCAGCCAGCCTTTATCTCTCAAGTCCTGTTGGATGGAGCTTTGTGGCTGTTCCTGGCCACTCCAGTTCTTTTCCACATCCAGTTTACCTGAGATGGGAAATGGGCAAGATGACAAGGGCTCAGCTCTTTGAAAAACTGGTCCTTCCCAATGACAATGATAATGAAAGAGATTCATTATAATCTACAGTGGCAGAAAACCAGGAGTTTGGTAGCATCTTTTATGACTAACAAATTGTAATAAAAGGCATAGACTTTCATGAGTTGCATCTGATGAAGTCAGTTTTAATTTCAACTTTTAATAAAATATTCTAGATTCCTCCTTTTCCCCCCAGAACAGAATGATAGGATTAAAATCTCCAGTATAGAAATGGCAAAAATAAAAAAAGATATTCAATATTTATAAACCAAACTTATGCATACAGTAATTGTGCTTTATATAATTTTAATTTTTCAATTTTATGTGAATTGAAACATTTAAATTATTTTTATAGCTTAGCATATTATATGAACTCAACTGACTGTGGGTTGTTCAATAAATCACAGCTAAAACAGACCGTGACTTAATATATGAAACCAATCAAGCCTACAGATTGAATTCTCTTGAAATAATAATTGCAGGATTTCAAGCTCTTACTGAGTTTGAGGATGGAAGACATCAAATTTGGTGCTGGTTTTCAGCAAAAATACATACAAAAGATAAAGCCCCTTAGGAGGAAATGAAAAGCCGCTAAACTTTTTAATTGCTTAATTTTATAATTTTTAGGTGATCTTGGAAAATAACAGAATTGGAGATCCTTGGAAATCTTCTAGTCCAACTCCCCACTTAAGCAGGAAACCCTATAACATTTTAGACAAATGGTTGCCTAGTCTTTTATTAAAACCTCCAGGGTTGGAGCACACACAACTTCTGGAGGCAAGTAACTCCACTGATTAATTGTTCTAGCTGTCAGGAAATTTCTCCTTAAGTTCTAGGTTGGTTCTTTCCTTGACTAGTTTCCATCCATTGCTTCTTGTCCTGCCTTCAGGTGCTTTGGAGAATAAGTTGACCCCCCCTTTTCTTTGTGACAGATATTGGGAAAACTGCTATCATATCACCCCTAGGCCTTCTTTTCATTAAACTAGACATACACAATTCCTGCAACCATTCTTCATGTTTTAGCCTCCAGTCCCTAACCATCCTTGTTTAATTTAATTAAATTTAATTAATTCAATTTATATGTCGCCCCTTTCTGAAGACTCAGGGTGGCTCACAATACATTTTAAAAAATCATTATAAAAAATATTTAAAAATTAAAAACATTAAAAACTCATTCACGCCATTCATGGCTGGATCTCGCCAGATCACAAGAGTGAGATCAACGGCCCCAGGCCTGCTGGAAAAGCCAGGTCTTCACTGCTTTTCGGAAGGCCAATAGGGTGGGGATGGTCTGGACCTCAGGAGGTAACTGGTTCCAGAGAGCTGGGGCAGCCACAGAGAAGGCCCTCCCCCATGGGCCTGCCAGCCGGCATTGTTTAGCTGACAGGACCAGGAGGAGACCAACTCTGTGGGATCTTACCGGTCACTGGGCGCTATGCAGCAGAAGGCAGTCTCGAAGATAACCTGGCTCTGAGCCATGTAGGGCTTTAAAGGTAATAACCAACACCTTGAATTGTGACTGGAGACCAATAGGGAGCCACTGCAGCTCGTGGAGAATTGGTGTAATGTGGGTGTACCTAGGTGCACCCACGACAGCCCACTTGTTGCTCTTTCTGCACTCTTTCTAAAATCCCAATGTCTTTTTTATATTGTGATGACCAAAATTCCAAGTGTGATCTTATCAAGGCACTATAAAGTAATATTAATACTTCACATGATCTTGATTTTATCCCTCTATTAATGCAGCCTAGGACTGTGTTGGCTTTTTTGGCAGCTGCAGCACACTACTGGCTCATATTTAAGTGATTGTCCACTAGGCCTCCAAGATCAGCCTCCAGTCTCCTAATCATCTTTGTTGCTGTTCTTTGCACTCTTTCTAGAATATCGTCATATTTTTTTATATTATGGTGAGCAAACTGGATGCAATATTCCAAGGGTGATCTTATTTTTCATTGGCTGCAAGTGTCTAAAATAAGCTGAGAACATGTTATCCTATACGAGGGAGGACCTGACTCAGAGCTGTTGTTTTTGCCATTACTTGTATGAGATGTATATGTTGTCATACTTAAAAGGCATATCACTACTGGATTGTGAGCAAGTAGACAGAATGAGTTTCTTTATACATATGTAGCTTGTGCATCTATATAGAAATGCTTCTGAGCACTTGTAATAAGAGAGAATAATCTGGAACAGCAGATTTGATGTTTTTCATTACCTCCATCCTCAAGTTTGTAAGAGCTTGAAAACTTAAGAGCTAGAAAATACGATAATTATCCCAAAAGGAGGCAATCTGCAGGTTTGATTCCATTTTCTGAGGCTTATTATACCTAATCTCAGCAGGTAGCAGCACCTGCCTATTGAATGGGCTCAGAACCTAAACTGGGTTATATCAGGCCATGGTTTTGATCTGACATCATTGGGAAATGGGACTGCTGGTTAGCCTGGGAAATGACAATAACAACAATAAAAACCCAGGACAAGGTACTGAACAATTATTTTGAAATTGCTCCCAAGAAAAGTATAGAAGTGAAACTTGCATTATGGAAGATTTTACTTTACTAAGTGGTTGCTGCTACCTTTTGGTCAGCTGGAGTTTTGCAGCCCAGATATAGCTCGCATAACCAAACAATAGGGAAACATTCAAAAATTCTTCAAGCAGAATTGTTCTAAATGACATTTTGTGCTTATTACCAGGAGACACAGTTCTAGTCCTATAATCAGTGTGGGATTCAGCCAGTTTGCACCACTTTGGGAGAACCGGTTGTTAACTTTCTGACCAGTTTGGAGAACTGGTTGTTGGAAGAAATCATTAGAGCAGAGAACCAGTTGTTAAATTATTTGAATCCCACCACTGCCTATAATGATCGACTGTTTGTTACCAAATCAGTGCCGATTCTTATTGACCATATAAATAGATTTTCTCCACAATGTTTTGTCTCTGGCATTGTCCTTCAGATCAGGGTTATGGTAGTAGTCATAATTCTAACAGTATCCCCAAATCATGGAGCTGCTTTTCAAAGGGTTTCCTGCTTTCCTTTCTGGAGTCATCATTGGAGCAACCAACCAACCAGATCTCTTCTTACAGGGATTCAGTTTTCCAAGAGTGCATCCATTGCTGTTATAATGGAATCCATCCACTTTAATCTGGTGGACCGCTTCCTCTCTTTCCTTTTACTTTTTCTGGTATTGTAGATTTCTCTAGAGAGCTTCTGTAGCTCTTTACATAATGTATCCAGAGTAGGATAGTTTGAATGTGATCAATAGTGTCTCAGGCAAGAATTCTGGGCTGATTTATTTGGTTATTCTTTTCATTCTTTTCTTGACATTTGTGTTTGTTTCTTTTCATGGTATTCCCAAAAGCATCAATAACTTTTTTATCCCAACTTCTTCAAATTTCAAATTTTACTTTCACTTCCATAGAAAGTCAACCTTGCAGTAGTAACAGCAACAGTCAATTAATGTCTCAAACCATAATAGGTTACAACATCAGGTTCTACGCTGGAAGGTCTCCCTCTGACAGTACACGTCTTAAGAATGCTGCTTTATAAAGAGTGCATTACTTTATGCTTCCTGGGCCAAGATTTCTGAACACATTTAAGACCACCTGAAACTGATGAAGTCTAAGTGATGTGCTGCTGACAGAGAAGATTAACCCAAGAACAGCACAGTTTGTGTGTGTCCTTTTGTTCTGCCCCAGCTACGGACCCCAAAGAATGCAGCACACACAAAGTCCGTTCAAACCTTAGTTTGAATAAACTAAGTCTTTTACAACTTAAATAACCCAGTCTTTTACAACAACGACTGTTAATTAACTGCATTAACATCCGCCAAGAATTCAAAGAATAATAACTGAAAGCTTACTGTGGTTGGCAGAATGCCCAGAAGCAATTTGCAGGAAGCTGATAAGATAAGCAAAAGAAGTCACAAAGGTATGTGAATGAAGTTGCAAATTGCTTCAGTCGGTGTTCCTCTTTAATAAGGGTAAGGGAGTGGCCAATTAGCCCCAAGCCTTACTCTCGAGGAGACCTCCTCCTGAAGAGCCACTCCTGCCTTTTGGCAGCTCTGCATGCCCGTGCATCGAGAAGAGGCTCCTCCTCTTCGTCCTCTTCACTTAAAGGAGCTTCTGGAGGTTCTGAAGGCCCTGGCTGAATCCCTAGCTCTGGCACCACATCCTCTCCAGCCTCCTCATTGTCCGACTCGAGTGCCAGCTGCACAGGCTGCTGGCGCAGCACCACACCAGCCTCCTCGCTGTTGGAATCAGTTACTAGCTACACAGGCCGCTGACGGGCCACAACACCTTTATGCTTCGCAGGGTGCAACGCAATGGCAGCAGGAGAGTGCCCTGGCCTCATTTTTGTCTGAAAAGGGAGAAAAAATGTTCCGTGCTGGATGGGGAGGCCTGCAGAGCTGTGCAACCCTAGATGGATCCAGACTATTTTTTTTCAGGCGAGAAGTCTGATGGACCTGCTGGGAATCAAATGGACACACTGAATCAAAGAGTGTAAATCATGCTGGGAGAGACAGCTAACAGAGCCGGCTCAGGGTTCTCCCTAATGATCAGCATTTTCTCAGCCACCATGCACCATTGTCCCTGAGCCCAGGGCTCCTGGAGGGAAGAAAGACAAACATTTGATCCTGGTATTTAAAAGGGATATAAACAGTACATTTGGCAGCAACTGCCTTTTTATGTAAGGCTATGTGTAACCTAGTGCTGCACAGACTCTGCCAGACGATTGCAATATGTTAGATAAACAACACAAAGCTGGCAGAGAGAAAAGTGAAGAGGCACAGAAGGCCAGGAATCCTACTCTGTTTCTAATTGGATTTGCTGCGTCTACGGTTTACACACTAAAAGACACTTCACAAAAACTGCTATTCTCGATACCATCTAGGCCAGAATGGGACGCAGCCAACTCGCCATGGCTGACTCGCCATGGGACAACTCGCCATGGCCAACCTACCACAGGACAACTCACTGCAGGACAATTCAATTTAATTATTTAAAATAATTTTAAAAATATTTTAACTTTCTGTCATTCGCATTTTATTTTTGTCCCTCCTTTGTATCCTTTCTTTA
This sequence comes from Ptyas mucosa, assembly GCA_012654045.1. NCBI lineage: Eukaryota > Metazoa > Chordata > Lepidosauria > Squamata > Colubridae > Ptyas > Ptyas mucosa. The sequence continues at coordinate 4,394 of WNWU01018777.1, read as the reverse complement.
AAGATTCTATCGGACTGTTTCTTCAATATTAGTGTAACTCTTGTCTCATGGTGAGTTGGCCATGGCAAGTTGGCTGCGGTGAGTTGGTTGTTTGAATCGTTGGAACAACGTGGAACTTTTCTGATGGAATACTCTGTAAGACAGAGGTAGCCACAGGCAATAGCAATATGTCCCTGACTTGCAAGGGGAACATTGTCTTCAGAACCTGACTCTCAGACTTTTGAGATTTTGTGCCTGCATGATGCAGTGTGATTTTTCTTAAAGTAAACAGCTGTTAACTACAGCTGTTGATTAATTAGTGCCAACTTATTTACTGAATATTTTTACTGCAGTTTTCCTTAAATGCTGAAAACATTTTATTTATCAAAATCAGAACAGTCCGACTTGTAAGATTCTTTTTTAATAACCATGCTCAATAAAATCTGCTTTAGTCATCCTATGAAGTTGATTTCATGGTCTAAGGTGTCCAATGAGATCGACATCCTCCTTTTACAACTGCTATTGCTTATTCAGGAAGGAAAGAAACCACTGCAAAACAGTGTCCTTAATTTCTAATTCTCATAGGCATTCTAAAGGACACATTGGCAATATGAAAATCAAAAAGGGATCAGGAGAGGTACATTGTCCCATCAAGTTCCTGACAGAGATCATCCATAGGGTGACCACTACAATTCTAGCTGAATATCCAGGCCTGACTGAAATTGATTTAAATCATTTGTTTTCTCTTCATCAGGATTCTGTAGTTATACTTCTACAATTAATTAATTAATTAAATTCTGGGCCATCTTGCCAGAGGGCAATTCTTTCCCTTTTTTCCCAAAAAGCCTTTTCTAAATGGGGAAGGTTAAAGACTAGGCAACAGTTGCCTAATTAATTGGATACAGGAGGAAGTTCTCATTTAGAAGAGATATTCAACCATCTTCTGCGAGGTTTCTCCTATCCTGAGATGGTATAGACCCGTGATGGCGAACCTATGGCACGGGTGCCACAGGTGGCACGCTGAGCCATATCGGTGGGCACGCGAGCTCAGCTCTGGCACACATGCGTATACCAGCCAGCTTATTTTCAGGCCTTCTGGGCCCACCAGAAGTCAGAAAACACACTGTTACCGGCCTCCGGAGGGCCTCTGGTGGGGTGGGGAAGGCCGTTTTTGCCCTCCCCAGGCTCCTAGAAAGGCTCTGGAGCCTGAGGAGAGCAAAAAACGGGCCCACCATGCCATCGTGTGCCAAAAGCGGGGGGGGGGGCAGGGCACATAGAATTATGGATGTGGGCACGAGTGCGTGTGACCCCACCACGCTCCCCCCGCTTTTGGCACACGATGGCAAAAAGGTTAGCCATCACTGGTATAGACCATCTCACAGATTGAGACATTCATCCCCAATTCTTGTGTTTTCCAAAGGAGCCAGGTGAGACATGGATTTAGCCTACATGGGATAGATATCATTGCATTATCTTCTTCCTTGGAACCAACAAAATGAGTTCCAGATAACATTGAGGGATGTTAACCACTCATCTCCTGTAACACCATTTATACAGAATCCAAGCCATCTCATTCGTATCTTCTCACTCACCCATTCACTTTGTTCCATTTTCAGCAAGAGACCATGAGATATTTCCAACCTTTATAAAAGTGTTTGTTGCCTTCCGCCTGATGAAACATTTCAGTTTCACCATTTCAAAAGTTCTGCCATCTTTATAATCCCAGACTTGGTAGCTTAAAAGGTTGGTTTCTTTATGGTCAAAAACTTCAGCTGATGATTCCATACTTGTTATTAAAAGAACATGACATTTCTAGTGAATTCACAACCCATTCTTCTAATCCAAAATCATGGTACTCTAAGGGAACCCCAGAATCTAGCAAACTCTGATTTTAGCACAACCATCTAGCATCTGATGCTGTTACTGTGGAGAAAAAAAACAGAAGAACTAGGTTAAAAACTGGTCGTCTGCTGACATCCTGGATGGAAACAAGGCAGGGGTGAAATGCTCCGGTTCAGACCGGATCACCCAATCTGGTAGCGATGGCAGCAGGTGGTTCACATAACTGGTAGCAAAAATCCCTGCCCCCCTCCCCGCCATGCCCAGCTGAACCGAATGATCATCAGAGGCTTTTTTAAAAAAATTTTTAAAGCATTTTTTCTACAACCTCTTCGGCAAAAAAATGCTTTTAAAAGTAAAAAAAAAAGCATCTGATGATCGCTCGGCTCAGCTGGGGTCGTCAGAGGCTTTTAAAGGCATTTTTTTACAACCTCTTCAGACGAAGAAGTTGTAGAAAAAATGTTTTAAAAGAAAAAAAAAGCCTCTGACGATCAGACAGCTCAGCTGGGATCATCAGAGGCTTTTAAAAGCATTTTTTTTTCACAACCTCTTCGGCCGAAGAGATTGTAGAAAAAATGGTTTTAAAAGTAAAAAAAAAAAAAAGTTGGCCACGCCCACTCAGTCACATTAACAAACCCCCCCCCACCAAGCCACACCCATAGAACTGGTAGTAACAAATTTTACATTTCACCACTGAAACAAGGAGCACTTTCTTTCTCTAAACCAGAACTAATAATTATCTGAACAAGGGACTCAATTGGCATATTGGTCATTGGAATCAGCGAAAAATATCAGCATATGCAAATCAGTGTCATCTTCTGTCTTTCTTCTTTGCCCCCCCCCCTTCTAAATTGTCTTTCTAACATTATGGATATTGTAATGTTGAAAATGTAAGAAAATTGTACAATGAAAATCAAGCATTATGTAAACCCATACTTTATGAAAGAGAGAGGTTGGATGTAAACCTGAAATGGAATTTCCGCAATTGCTCTATGTGTCTATCTATGTAAGAATTTTGATATTTAGATAAAAGGGTCCCAGGCAATTAGCAGGAATAAAACTCATTTGTTCCAGCTTGCTCATCTTCTCAGCATCCTGTCTTTAAAAAAAAACCCCACCCTCCAAGGAATTGAGGGGTTTTTTTTGTATTTTAGTTTTCAAATATAAAGCTGGAGGAGGGATTGATTTCACACACATACAGCTTTCAACCAGGGTGTAAAAATTATAAGAAAGATGTAAAATTAGAAAGACTTTTATATAGGGGGCTTTGAACCAGCTTAGTATATTGATTTATTAATTTGAGGGTAGGAAGCAGGGGTGAAATGCTCCCGGTTCGGACTGGATCACCCGATCTGGTAGCGACGGTGGTGGGTGGTTCGGAGAAACAGTAGCAAAAATCCCTGCCCCCCCCCATGCCCAGCTGAGCCACGTGATCATCAGAGGCTTTTTTTTTAACTTTTAAAAGCATTTTTTCTACAACCTCTTTGGCTGAAAAAATGCTTTTAAAAGTAAAAAAAAAGCTTCTGATGATCATGCGGCTCAGCTGGGATCGTCAGAGGCTTTTAAAAGCTTTTTTCTACAACCTCTTCAGCAGAAGAGATTGTAGAAAAAAATGCCTTTAAAAGCTTCTGGTGATCTCAGCTGAGCCGCGTGATCATCAGATGCTTTTAAAAGTAAAAAAAAAAAGTTGGCCACGCCCACCCAGTCACATTAACTCCCCACCACCAAGCCATGCCCACAGAACTGGTAGTAACAAATTTTACATTTCACCACTGGTAGGAAAGGTGTTGATTTTTTTTCTTGCATCGCTCAAAATGTACTATATGCTCAGCAACTCAGCCAGTCAGGAACAGAAATTACAATCACACTGCAGCTCCATATTGTGCTGCATGTGAAATTACATGTCTTCACCAGCAGCTAACTATGCAGAAACTAGATTTTATCTTGGCAAATACATACTCCCACCCTTGCCAGAGAAATATAAGGATGGAACAGGTTTGCAGAGATGTAAGGACATCCTGAGTCCACAAACCCCTTTTCCTGGCTGTCATTGTCCCACCCTGCATGTTCAACCTGTTTTTCTGGCTCAGCATCTGTAAATAAAACTGCTGCTGTCCTTTCTTCACTGCTGTTATTGCCTGCTAGCCAGTCAGCTAACACACAAAAAGAACCTTCCTTCTCTGCCATTCAGATCTCTGAAGGTGCAGCTGCAGGGGTGAGCTGCTGGGGGTTCGGAGCAGTTCGGGAGAACCTCTAGCTAAGATTATGTGCAGTTTGGAGAACCCCCAAATCCCACTCCTGGCTGGCCCCGCCCAACCTGCCCCTTCCCTCCCAGGAGTCCCCACGCGGCCCATTTTGGATGCAGGTAAGTGCAGGGCATGCACAGAGGCTCGGGGAGGGTGAAAAATGGGCCTACCGGATGTTTAGGCCTGTTTCTGGCCTCCAGAGGGCCTCCGGAGTCTGGGGAGGCCTTTTTCACCCTCCTGGAAACTCGAGAAAAGCCTCTAGAGCCTGGGGAGGCAAAAACACCCCCCCCCCCCGTGGTATAGGTGGCCGTGCCACCTACCATGGCCATG
>WNWU01018774.1:0-12614 GCA_012654045.1 Ptyas mucosa | reverse complement strand
GAAACGTTGACAAGACACTTCCAATTTTACGCGGGAGAAAACCCGAATAACCAAGGACCTACATACAAATACCCGCGAAAACCTCAGAAAACATATATATATGTATGTATGTTGCAGGAAACAATTAGCAAGTTTCTACTTAATTCCATAGTATTTCAGTATATCTATTTCCTTACAGTTGCAACCCCTGTTAATTAGAGGTTGTTTTTGTTTGGGGGTTTTTTTGGTAAAGAAATGTCTTTTGCCAGTTTATAACCACCCCCCACCCCCCAAAATCTTCTCATCAAGCGGGCAATACCCAAGGATTTTTAAAAATTTTATTTCTCTCGTACTCACTGGGCTCCACAACCCTCCTCCCCCTCCCCCCCATGGGAAGGGCCCTTAAGAGGTCTTCTAGTCCAACCCACCCTGCTCATGGAGGCAGTTCATGTAGGGATTTGGTAAAGGGGGGGGGGAATTCCTTGACCTATTTTACACAACAATCCCCCCCCCCCACACACACACAGGCCGGGAAGGGCCCCGCCAAGGGTCGTAACTCCGAGGAACTCACAAGGAGGGCTCCCAGAGCTGCGAAGGAAGCGGGGGAAAAGGCTCAGAGCGGAGAAAGGCTGAGCCTCCATGGGCCTCGGCCCGGTCGGAGCTTTAGGCCGAAGCCCCGGGGCTCTCGTACTCACTGGGCTCGGATGGGGGCCACTCCGGCCGCTTCCATGGCTGGCCTGACTTCCCCGACCTACCCGGAAGCGCTGCAGCTCCTGGTGAGGAGCCTAGAGCGCCTCCGGATGTTCATCAGGGCGCCGTTCTAGGAATTGGCCTCCGCGGATAACGGTGGCCGCGGGCGGAGCTTCCGAGGCTAGAAAAGCGCGGGAAGGCGCTTCCCCTCCCCTCCACACCCCCCTCATGGCGGGAAAGACACACGTTTCTCCTGCAGCTAAATTTAATTCATTTAATTAACGTCTAATTAGCCCCAGTAGAAAAAAAGGGAGTCACTATTTTCTCCGTAGAAAGAAATATCTCTATCGGCGTCGTCCCCTCAGCTCCCGCCGCCCACCCTTCGCGCCGGGATTGATTCCCTTTTCAGCCAATGAGGGGGAAACAAGAGCCGCCGGATGTGCGGCGACGAGGGCGGGACTCCAGCCGGAAGTCGGCCAAAAAAAAGGCGCCAACTCTGAGGTAAACGTTTGCTCGCTGGCTCACGATGCCGCGAAAGGCGTTCTGCTAATCCTGTACTCAGAAACATGAGGACTAGAACCTTGACTCGCATTTAAAGACCGCAGCGGAGTCATCGTGGAGGAAAAACCCGTCTTACCGAAGGGGCGACCAAAGCAAGCAGGGATGCCCAATAAAACAGCCTTTTGGATCTTTTTTTTCTTCTACCAGCCTGGGCAGCTTGAAGATGGGTGGACTCCCACTCCCCAGAATTCCCTAGTAGCCGGGGAAAGTGGGGGTCCATCCATCTTAAAGAGGCCTAGACTGAAAAAGACTGCTTTGGAGAGATGTGTGTCCCCCCCCCCACTTTTGATTCTGCTGGGGAGGGGGTCTTGCCCTCCCCTCCCTCTCTGGGGGGACTCAGAGGGTCTTAGCAAGGCTCTTCCTGCAATGTATGTGTGTGTATTTGTGTTTGTTTACAGGAGAAAGGCAATGGACCCTCCGAACTATGGCATTGTTTTTTTTTTTAATTTGATTTATATGCCGCCCTTCTCCGGAGACTCAGGGCGGCTTGCAAGGCGCTAAGCAATAGCCTTCATACTTTCGTATCTTTATACAAAGTCAGCTTATTGCCCCCACAAACTGGGTCCTCAGTTTACCTACCTTAGAAAGGATGGAAGGCTGAGTCAACCTTGAGCCTTGGTGAGATTCGAACCTGCAATAATTGCAGGCAGCTGATGTTAATAACAGGGCTTTAGACCACTGTACTATCCAAGGCTCTCTTGGATTGTTATCAACTCAGAGCTCCAATTAATCAGTGGAACAACTTGCCACTAGACTTGGCCAGTCTACAGAAAAGAAGAATTAGGGGTGACATGATAGCAGGATTCCAGTATTTGAGGGGTTGCCACAAAGAAGAGGAGGGGGTCAAATTACTCTCCAAAAGCACCGGAAAGCAGGAGAAGAAGCAATGGACGGAAACTAATCACACAGAGAAGCAACCTGACATGATAGCAGGATTCCAGTATTCGAGGGGTTGCCACAAAGAAGAGGAGGGGGTCAAATTACTCTCCAAAACCGGAAAGCAGGAGAAGAAGCAATGGACGGAAACTAATCAAACAGAGAAGCAACCTGGAATGAAGGAGAAACTTCCTGACAGTGAGAACAATTAACCAGTGGAGCAGCTTGCCTCCAGAAGTTGTGGCTGCTCCAATCCTGGAAGCTTTTAAGAAGAGACTGGATAACCATTTGTTTGATATGGTATAAGGCCTCCTGCTTGTGCAGGGGGCTGGACTAGAAGATCTCCAAGGATTCCTTCCAGCTGTCTTCTAATTGCTTGATAACTCTCAGAATTCCTGAGCCAGCATGGTTGCCTCGAATTCTGGGAGTTGAAGTCCACCGCTCATAAAGTTGGCATAGAATAACAGAATTGGAAGGGACTTGTTAGGTCCCTATCAGGACGCTGCCATTCTGGTAGGGAGGAGGCCCTGGATGCTCCTTTACAACCTCTTTTCTCACACTGTGCCTGAGAACAACTTCTGATCACCTTGTGTTCTCACAACTTCACACCTGCGGATTGGCTCGCCACAGGGGAGGGGTTTTCTCTAATGTTTAACCTAACGGTTCTGAGTGGCTTCAGATCCTGCCTTGCTTTCCTTGCTATCACTTTCCCTCAATAAAAGTTTCCTTTGGAAATAATGCCTGTTTCAAGAGTTCTGCTTTCTTGAAGAGAGAGGAGAGGCAAATCCTTACAGGGACCTTGGATGTCTTAAAGTCCAACTCCCTGCTCGAGTAGGAGACCCCGTAACCATTTGCGACAAGTGACTATCCAGTTTCTTCTTAAAAGCCTCCAGCGATGAAGCACCCACAACTTCTGGAGTCCAGTCATTCCACTGATTACACAGTCTACAAATTTTGAGAAATTATCAATCTCTGAAATAAAATGTATTCTTACATATTTTGAGTAGATGAATTAGAAAACAGATGGTAATGGTGCTGGTTGGCTAAAGATTTCAAGATACTTCATAAGAAAGATTTGTACACAGGTGAGTATATTTGCCTACAAGGGATGGAGGTGTCTAGAATGCCTCATAACTTCTTGACAAAATATGGTAGAGCAATGAAAATGCTCATGGAAGCGTATAAATTTATCTTCAGTTTGAGATTAAAAATTATTACCGAACTGTAATTGTTCTTTTATTGCAAGGCATGTTTGTCCTTGTCAGATCTACGCATCATACACTTATATCTGGTGGCTTGTGAAAGTGTTATTGCCTAACATTTCCAAGGAACAGTTGCATGATATTTTCCCTCAGAAGCCAAGATGTCTCAAAACTAAACAACGCAGATAACTTCTGCTACATTTGTGGTGAGGTTACATTTGCATCCCAAAAGTGCAGATTGACAGCTGTGGTAAAAAAGGCCTACCACCTATATTTTGGATGCAAAATAGGGGATCAGGAGAAGAGTTGGGCCCCTCATTGTTGCATTACATGCGCAACTTACCTGCGTTGTTGGCTAAGCAGGAAGAAAAAATCCATGGCTTTCGCTTTCCCGATTGTGTGGAGGGAACCCCCAAATCATAGTAGCGACTGCTATTTCTGCATGGCTCCCTCAGTTGCAAAAGGAATCTCGAGAAAGAAGAAATGGGCTGTGGAATATGCAAACATTCCGTCTGCCCTGCGTCCTGTACCCCATGGGGAGGACTTGCCAATTCCAGACCCACCAGAATCCTCCTCCTGATGATAAAGACGATGAGCAGGATGCAGCCGATCCGGGACTGTCGATGTTAGCGGGCCCAAACTTTAGCTCACTGTATCCTCCTCCTGAACTACATCTCATTTCACAGAGTGAACAGAGTGCTTAGGTCCTATAAAGCACTTGTTGCAAACATGTCGCTGAAAATTCCCTTCTTACACTTGCATTTTGACTACTTCCCTTTGAACTGTGGGGCAGTGAGTGATGAGCATGGGGAGAGAATTCACCAGGATATGCAGGTATGGAGAAAAGATACCAAGGAAAATGGAGTCTGTCCACGCTTGCCGATTATTGTTGGAATCTCCCCAGGGATGATCCTACTGCAGCTCACAAAAGAAAAGGCAAAAAGTGTGGTTTAGAGACCAAATAAAAATAGAAACTTCTTGTTTCATCTGATGTTGGAGCTTGTTAGTTTTTCATGCAAAAAGCATGAAAAGGTTACATAAAAAACCAATATATGAATGTAAAGTTATTGGTATCAATAAAAATATGAATTTATAATGATTGGTGTGGCACCATTCCCATCGCTATATATCACATTTTGCAGAAAAGTTATGGAGCATAGTTGCACATCCCCCTTGTAGTTTCGAATTATTTTGATGCAATTTTGACCTGAAGCTGTATCTTGGAAACGAGCCAACTCCAGACTTAAATTTTCCTTTATCAGTGACCCAATTCTGGTAAAATTAAGCTGCTTTCATTTCCGAGGCTTTCTCCTTGCAGGCCAATGAAATCAGAAAGATTTTGGGAGCTTAATTTGTCTTCCTGTTCAACCTAGTGGGAATAAAGATGCAGTCTTAACATCTGATCAGTTGTACCTTTGGGTACGTAGGCTGTCACAAGTTTTGGGAAATAAAAAACCTGATTCCGTTTGTCAGGCCTCTCAAGGAGGATTCAGTTTATCAGATACTGTAGGAGGCGCTACAGTACCATGCGAGATTTTGTAGTGAATCATTCCTGGCCTTTTTTTGGTACATTTATTTATTCCCTGAAGTTTGTATCTCCCTCAGCCCTATGAGCCTCAGCAGGTTATGTGATAGATTGTATAAAAAATATAAAACATCTAGACTTCGATCCTAACTAAATCTATCATAAACCTTAGTGTAAAAGACATTATACAAAAAGGAAACAAAAGATGGGTCAGTGCATTGAACTCTTGGAAAGTCTGGCATTTCTGTTTCTAGCCGCTTTCTGGAAACCAACAAGGGACAAAATAGCCACAGAAAGGGGCATCTGCAGCAAGACGGTGGCTGGAGGGATTTCTTGCAGCAAAGCTCTGCTGATGGTGCAGATTCAACAGAAATATCAGATGGCAAAGCAAGTCCTTTGTGGCTCCAGTTTAGCTCATTTCCAATCCTATTTGGCTCAAGAGTTGTGATGTCAGCTTACTGGATCCTTTAGGAGGCATTTCTTCCTAAAGTAAAAGAAGAAAAGAGCCCTTCCTTCCCGAGGAACGTGTGCAGAAAACTAAGAGAGCCAATCACCTCGGATCTTTATTAAGGCCAAAGACCAATATGGAAAATTAAGGGAACTGATGCTGACTTAAGAGAGGAGAGAGGCACTGGGCAGTTAGACAAAGGGGAGGGGGCGGGGGGAGGAAGTATGAAGAGAAAGAAAGCGGGTGGCTTTTGAAATAATTGTTCTGCAATTAAGCCTTTGGGAGTTTGGGCCAAGGTGCTTGTAAAGAGAGACTGCTCTTATAATCTAGTCATACATTGTGATCTTTAAGTAAAATGTTAGTTGTTCATTGTCAACTGGTCCTCTGACTGACTAGCAGAATCTAACCCTGCCCATGTCTTAAGGGGCTCCCTACTAGGAAAAAAAAAACCCCATGAGAAAGGAAATGATTTTCCAGTGGCATCTGGCTAGAAAGTATGTCGATCACCAAAACAGATAAAGTTTCAAAGCTGCTTGCCAAATAAGCCTCGATGTTTCATCGCGGTGGCTTCTGTGCCACAGGATTTTAGTCGATTACGGCGGTGTGATTCCTGCTGGGCTGCCGAAGTGGCTTCCTCTGAGCCTCATGTAGAAGGAGACGGACAACAGGCCATAAAGGCGACCCTGGAAAAGATCACGGTGGAAAGAAAGGATCAAGGGAGGACCCATTCAGGCCACAATCAGTTTCTTTTTCAAAAGAATCAACTTTTTCAAGTTGTTTTAGATTTCTTATCCCGCCTTTATTATTTTTATATATAACTCAAGGTGGCAAACGTATTTCCTCCTCCTTCCTCCTCCTATTTTCCCCACAACAACCACCCCACGAGGTGAGCTGGGCTGAGAGAAGGTGTCTGGCCCAAAGACACCCAGACAGCTTTCATGCCTGAGGTGGCACTAGAACTCACCATCTCCTAGTGATTGGCCCAAAGACACCCAACTGGCTTTCATGCCTGAGACAGGATTAGAACTCACCATCTTCAGTGATTGGCCCAAAGACACCCAGCCAGCTTTCGTGCCTAAGGCAGGACTAGAACTCACTGTCTCCTGGTTTCTAGCAGGCCCAAACTGTCAATGTTTTCTTGTACTGTGCCGGAATCTAGTTTTCTGTCTCAAATGTCTCGAGGGTCAGTAAATTCGTGTGGGTTGAAGAAGGCCACAGTGAGAAGCAGGCTTTTCACCATCTTCAATTTTTTTAATAACATCATTTAAAGTTCTGGTTTTAATCTTTAGAGCCCGACAGCTGTATTGGGACTACAACTTCCAGATGCCCAGCCTGCATAGCCCCAGATCCCCCTTGCTAAGAATCCTGAGAGAGGCATTATTTATATTTATACTTATTTATTATATTTACATGCCGCCCAGCAAGCGACACCTTCCAAGGCACCAGCAACCTGGGACATCCTTTTCCAATGCATAATTGCCATGAACATTTCATTTTTAAAAAGTAGATATTGTGAGTGGCAGCTTCTGCCATTTATTTATTTGTTTGTTTGTTTGTTTGTTTATTTATTTAATATAATTTGTATGCCGCCCTATCTCCATAGGACTCAGAGCGGCTCACAACAAGTAAAAAACAAACCCAATAAAAGACATAGAATACATAAATATACATACATAAAATACATACATGTATAAATATATAGTTTAAACATATATTAAAACCCATTAAAATAATCAAAACCCCCTCAGTCCAGGCTGGGCGATGTGAACAGCCATATTTTTAATTTGTGGCGGAAGGTACAAAGGTCAGGAGCCAACTGAAGCCCCCGTGGGAGTTGATTCCAAAGAGTGGGTGCACCCACAGAGAAAGCTCTACCCCTGGGGGCCGCCAGCTGACATTGTCTAGCCGACGGCACCCAGAGAAGGCCCTCCCTGTGAGAACACACCGGGCGATGGGAATCCGGTACTGGCTGCAGATGGTCCGACAAGTATCCTGGGCCTAAGCCATGTAGGGCTTTATAGGTCATCACCAGCACCTTAAATCTCACCCGGAGGGCAACCGGTATCCAAGAGCCTTGGATAGTACAGTGGTCTAAAGCCCTGTTATTAACATCAGCTGCCTGCAACTATTGCAGGTTCGAATCTCACCAAGGCTCAAGGTTGACTCAGCCTTCCATCCTTTCTAAGGTAGGTAAATTGAGGACCCAGTTTGTGGGGGCAATAAGCTGACTTTGTATAAATATACAAAAGTATGAAGGCTATTGCTTAGCACATTGTAAGCCGCCCTGAGTCTCCGGAGAAGGGCGGCATATAAATCAAATTTAAAAAAAAACCAAACCAATGCAAACCACGCAGGAGGGGTGTAACATGGGAGTATCGGGATTCTCCCATCACAACCCATGTGGCTGCATTTTGCACCAGCTGAAGCCTCCGAGTGGTCCTCAAGGGCAGCCCCAGGTAGAGAGCATTACAGTAGTCAAGATGGGAGGTGACTAGCGCATGAGTAACTGTGCGTAGAGCATCTCGGTCCAAATAGGGGCGCAACTGATGCACCAGATGAATCTGGGCATACACCTCCCTGGTCACGGTTGTTATATGATCATCTAAACTCAACCGTGAATCCAGGAGGACACCCACGTTGCGTGCCCTGTCTACAGGGGGTAAAACTTCACCCCCTGTAGCCAACAATGGAACCTCTCCTTCGGATTGAGATGCCGGTAACCACAGCCACTCAGTCTTGGCAGGGTTGAGCCAAAGCCTGTTCCTCCCCATCCAGATCCGTACCGCTTCCAGGCACCGGGACATCACATCGAGGGCATCACTGGGCTGGTTCGGGGTGGATATAAAAAGCTGGGTATCATCAGCGTACTGGTGGTACCTCACCCCGAAACCACGGATGATCTCCCCCAGTGGTTTCATATAAATGTTGAACAGAAGGGGCGAGAGAACTGACCCCTGGGGCACCCCACAAGTGAGGGGCCTCATGGTTGATCTCTGCCCCCCTGCCAACACCGCTTGCGTCCGCCCTGAGAGGTAAGAGGAGAACCACCGTAAAACGGTGCCTCCCACTCCCAATCCCTCGAGGCACTGCAACAAGATACCATGGTTGTTGGTATCAAAAGCCTCTGAAAGACCTAATAGGACCAGAACAGAGGAATGATCTCTGTCCCGAGCCTTCCAGAGATCATCCACCAGCAAGAAAGCGAAGGTTGGAGACCGGATGGAAATTACTCAAAACAGCTGGATCCAAGGCAGGTTTCTTGCGGAGGGGTCTCACCACCGCCTCCTTCAAGGGGGCAGGAAAGCTTGCTCCTTTTAATAGGATTTGTGGGTCAGAAAAGGTGCTACCTGCCTTCCCCTGGTTGGGTTTTTTTTTGGGGGGGGGGCAGCATAGGATTTCACCATTTCCAAAACTCCAGGTGTGTACCGATTGGGAAAAACCTCACATGTGTTTGGACACTCCATTCTTCAGATCTCCAGGGACATTTCTTGGGCTGGTGAGGGGCAGGATCCTGCTGCCAATGGGAAGCTTTGTGCTGGGGGTGTATAACTCCCCAAATATTTCCTTTAACCCAGCTGGTGCCGGGACGACCTTCAGCCTTGTGTAACTCTCTTGTTTCACACTATTGCACACTGACTGCTGTCAGCAGGGATGAATAATTTGACATGGGAGCAAAGTCACCCTCGGTGCACCTTCAGAACAAGGCGAAATTAACCAAAGAATTTCCCAGATGGCAACAGCACTCGTTTTTCCCACACAATGTTGTCGAAAGCTGCGGAAGGAATGAAATGCAAACCTTTCCAAGCTTCCCCCAATGTGTGCATTCCGGTTCAGTCCCACATTTGTATTGAGTCCAGGTGTGTTTACCCTGACCGGCTCCCCTCGACTACCCTGCCCTCCCTCCCCTCCCATGCCCGGAGTCCTGTTTTAGCTTTTCTTTTGTGACACGGTGTACGGCACTCTTGTCTGCTGCACGCAACAGCCATTTGCCGTACTGAACACCTGCAAACGTTTAAAGCTCTGGCTCTCCCACCCCACGTCTCCTGGAGTTGATTTGCTGTTTAGATTTCAAATGCCATGATCACTCTGCTCTAAAGGATAAAAGGACAGCAGATGATGGGAACAAATATACGAAGAACGGTTGCAGGAACTGAGCACGGCTAGTCTAGTGAAGAGAAGGACCAGGGGAGGCAGGTTAGCAAGTCTTCCAGTATTTGAGGGGCTGCCACAGAGAGAAGGGGGTCAACCTATTTTCCGAAGCACCTGAAGGCCAGACAAGGAATAATGGATGGAAACTGAACAAGGAGAGATTCAACCTGGAAATAAGGAAAAATTTTCTGAGAACAATCAACCCATGGAACAGAAGTTGCCTTCGGAAGTTGTGGGAGCTTCATCCCTGGAAGCTTTCAAGAAGAGACTGGACTTGCCATCTGTTGTAAATGGTGTAGGGTCTCCTGCTTGTGCAGGGGGTTGGACTAGATGACCTACAAGGTCCCTTCCAATTCTGTTATTCTGTTAATGAGATGCTCCTTCCCCAGTGTGGTTTCTGTGAAAATGACCTCATTTGCATTGCTTGGACAACCATTTAGATTGGGCAACCGTTTGTCTGAAATGATCTGGGGGCTCCTGCTTGAGCAGGGAGTTGGAATCGAAGACCTCCAAGGTCCCTTCCAATTCTGTTGTCTATGGCAATGGTCCCCCACCTTTCCAGCTTAGGGGTCCGGTGTGTATAGGGAGGAGAGGAGATTGCTCCATGTGAAAGATAAGTGAGTGCTTGCATACGTACAGCTCCGTTTATCTGAGAACAAGCGTGCATGCCCACTGCTCAAACAAATCAACCTTTGCACCCAAGTGTCTACCTCTCACGTAAGTGGAGTTTCGCACGCAAGCACAAGCATCTGCCACTTGTGCAAGTGAAACTGCACCTATATGCATGTTCCCCCACCACATGCACGGCCCAGTTCTGAACGGTCCATGGCCCAATATTGGGCCTGGGCCTGGGGTTTGGGGACCCCTGATCTATGGAGATTCTCAGTCATCCAGGTCCTGGTTGTCCCAAAGGTGCTTTTTTCCCAAGAGGCGACTGGACTTTCTTTGTTTTTCCTTGAAGACGTTTCGCTTCTCATCCAAGAACCGAAGAAGCTTCTTGGATGAGAAGCAAAACATCTTCATGGGAAAACAAAGAAAGTCCAGTTGCCTTTTGAAAAAAGCACCCTTGGGACTCCCCAAGGGTGTTAATTTGCTGTTGGAAAACTGATCGGACTCCTCATTTACCGCATTTTCCTGAAAATAAGACCCTGTCTTATATTTTTTTAAACCCTGAAATAAGCGCTTGGCCTTATTGCCATGCGCTCAAAAGCCAGATTTGGCTTATTATCAGGGGATGTCTTATTTTGGGGAAAACAGAGTAGTTTGTTTTTAAATACTTCAGGGTCCCAAGAACCTCATTCAGCAAGGAATTTGAATGTAATTCTTGGGAAAACGGTGCAATTTACCCTAAACCAGTGGTGGGATTCAAATAATTTAACAACCGGTTCTCTGCCCTAGTGACCGACTGGGTAGGCGTAGCTGGGTGGTCATGTGACTGGGTGGGTGTGGCCAACTCTACGTCACTCACGTCGGGTGCCTCGCCACACCTGGCCCCGCCTCTCCCCTCCCCTCCCAGCAACTCCTCTCCTGGTCTGAGAATGTAAGGCCGATGGCTGGGGAGGGAGACCCCCTCTGGGCCCGCTGTACAGGCCACCTCGGGAGGGATGGTGAGGCTTGGCTGCCTTTCAGGTCCAGCTCTCAGCTGCCGCCTGTTTACCCTCCCCTCCGCCTCGGGTCCCGCATCCAACCTGCAATGGGGGGGGGCGTGCTGCTTCCGGGCCAGCCTGGCCTGCGGCTGGGTGAGTAGGCGGCCCTCTTGGGACAGCGCTGCGTTGGGGCGCTGTGCCTTGACCAGGTGCTTTCTCACCCAGAGGCTCTGCAGAAGCTGAAAGGCGGGCCTGAAAGGCATCCAAGCATCCGATGCGGCCTGTGCCCTTCGGCCAAGTGTGGAAAGCCCAGAGCTGGTCTCCCTCCTCCACTGTCAGCCTTACCTTCCAGCCCGCAGGGCTCACACCATTGCTCACTGCGGCTGCCCAATCTCTGTCATTTTGATATTGCACACAAACATAATTCACTGCTTGTAATATGAACAAGCTTTTCATATATGCAGGAGAAGAGTGGCTGGGAGGGGAGGGGCGAGGGGCAGGGTGGGACCAGCCAGTGGTGGGATCAGCCGGTTCGTCGGACTGCAGAAAAAGTTAGCTACCAGTTTGGCTGAACCAGTGTGAACTGGCTGAATCCCACCACTGCGTCACTCCCTCTGATCTCTAGGACCAAGGTTGTGTGGGTTTTACAGATGACGACTATACAGATAATCCTCAACGTACGACCACAATTGAGCCCTAAATTTCTTTTTTTTAAATTTTTTTTAATTTTTAAACAAAACATAAAACATAAATCCATCATCCATTACAATTGCAAAGAGTGTGTCGATCGGTTACAAGTCTTTTGTGCTTCATCCCGATATTCAAGATTTACTAATTATCTAATTTCTCATATATCAAACAAACAAATGTCCCCATTTATCATTTATTTAACTGTGGCTTTATTGTTTCATAAAAATTATTTTCAAATATTATATTATAACAATTTTAGCCCTAAATTTCTGTTGTTCAGTGAAAAACTTGTCAAGGGAATCTGTCCCATTTTACGACTTTACTTGCCGTCGTTAAATTAGTAACATGACTCTTAAGTGAATCCTGGCTTCCCCTATGGACTTTGCTTGTCAGGAGGTCGCAAAATGACTCCTGAACCCTGCAACCGTCATAAATGTGAGTCAGTTGTCACGCATCTGAACGTAAATCACGTTCATGCCGCCACGGTCATAAGTGTGAAACATGGCCATGAGTCACTATTTTCAGTGCCGTTGTAACTTCGAACGGTCACTATACGAGAACAATTTAAGTCAAGGACTGCCTGTACAGAGGGAAGCATCCTCAGGCCAGGGGAGCAGCAACTTCTGTAGAAACAGGAGAGTGGAGTTCAGTTTCTTGATTGTATAAAGCAAAGCATCCAAGGAAGCTGCAATATATTGACTTTGGTGAAGATAACGGTACCAAAAGAAGCAAGGAAAGAAAGGCACACACACACGCTAGTTTGAAAGGGGTGGAGAGGAGGCCACCCAGAGTCGTGATGGAATTGGGCAACCAATGAAAGAGAGAGAGAGAGACACACAGAGACAGAGAGAGAGAGAGAAGATAGATAGATAGATAGATAGATAGATAGATAGATAGATAGATAGATA
>WNWU01018773.1:0-19619 GCA_012654045.1 Ptyas mucosa | reverse complement strand
TGTCTCCTTTATTGGCCAAGTGTGATTGGACACACAAGGAATTTGTCGCCCAAAGGATAAATCACGAAGGTAAAATACAGTCATCATAAATCATACGATCCCTGACAACACTCAGGGATACATCATACGATCCCTGACAACACTCAGGGATCGTGGACTGAACGGAATTTTAATGGGAATTTTATTTTTATTGTTGAATTTTAATTGGACTTCTTGTTGTTTATTGCTGTGAGCCGCCCTGCGTCCTTGTGGAGAAAGGGTGGCATGTAAGTCCGATAATAAATAAATAAAATAAAATAGTCCTAGGATACTAAATAAGCAGTTAACATAAATCCCAGTGAGATGCTAAATAAAACAATATAAATCACGAGATACAAGCAATAAAGTTATCGTCGTAAGAAGATAAAGGAAATAGGGAGTAAGAAAGATGAGAAAGGCAATAGGTAATGCAGCCCCATTACACAGTTTGACATCCCAGAGCATAGACAGTGTTGTGGGAATTAGTTGCTTAGCACAGTACGGGGGAAAAACTGTCCTTGTGTCTAGTTGTCCTGGTGTGCAGTGCTCCGTAGCGTCGTTTTGAGGGTAGGAATTGAAACTGTTTATGTCCAGGATGCGAAGGGTCTGTAAATATTTTCCCAGCCCTCTTTTTGACTCGTGCAGGATACAGATCCTCAATTGAAGGCAGGTTGATAGTAATTGTTTTTTCTGCAGTTCTAATGATCCTCTGAAGTCCGTGTCTGTCTTGTTGGGTTGCAGAGCCAAACCAGACAGTTATAGAGGTGCAGATGACAGACCCAATCATTCCTCTGTAGAACTGGATCAGCAGCTCCTTGGGCAGTTTGTGTTTTCTGAGTTGCTGCAGAAAGACCATTCTTTGTTGTGATTTTTTGATGACATTTTTGATGTTAGGTGTCCATTTTCAGTCTTGAGATATGCTAGAACCTGGAACCTCGAAGGTTTCTACTGTTGATACTGTGTTGTTTAGTATTGTAAGAGGTGGTAGGATAGGAGGGCCCCTTTAGTGCTGTTGTAACTTTAAAAGGCCACTAAATGTAAGTTGAATTATACATATACATGTGTGTGTGTGTGTGTGTATAAAGGTTCCCCTTCCACATATGTGCTAGTCGTTCCCGACTCTAGGGGGCGGTGCTCATCTCTGTTTCAAAGCCGAAGAGCCAGCGCTGTCCGAAGACGCCTCCATGGTCATGTGGCCGGCATGACTAAACACCAAAGGCTCACGGAACACTGTAACCTTCCCACCAAAGGTGGTTCCTATTTTTCTACTTGCATTTTTTACCTGCTTTCGAACTGCTAGGTTGGCAGAAGCTGGGACAAGGAACGGGAGCTCACCCCGTTACGCGGCACTAGGGATTCGAACCGCTGAACTGTCAGCCTTTCGATTGACAAGCTCAGCATCTTAGCCACTGAGCCACCATATATATATATATAGATGATTAGTAGATGGATATAATAGACAGACAGACAAAGAAAGAAAGAAAAAGAAAGAAAGAAAGAAAGAAAGAAAGAAAGAAAAGAAAGAAAGAAAGAAAGAAACTTGAAGGTCTTTATTGCTGATACCATGTTGTCTATTATTGTAAGAGGTGGTAGGACTCCTACCATTAGGGAGGGCTCCTAATTCTAATTTTCTAATTCTAAATTTGCACAGAGATTCCTTACTCTACAAAGAGCAGGGGGTTGGACTAGACGACCTCTAAGGTCCCTTCCAACTCTGTTATTCTAGGAGGAACTCAGTTGTGAGCCGGTACAATTTCTACAAGGGCGTAGAGAGCTGCCTTTCCGAGCCTCACAGGATGAATATACGTGACGGAGGAGATGAGCTTGTGATCTTCTGGATGGAAGCAAGGGAACCCGATCTGATTTCTCCATTAAGCAATGGAAGTTTTTTTATTTTTATTTTTATATTAGAGGCTGGAAGAAGAGAAACTGTTTACCGTGCAATCATGACCCCTGAAACTCCGCTCTGCATGGCTCGGTTAGCATCTTCGAAAGAAAAAATATCGCCGTTTCCTGTGCCGCAAGAAAAATAAATGAATGAATGAATGAATGAATGAATGAATCCGAAAAGTTAAAGAAAAAATAAATAAATGATGTTATGATGGTCCCTGGAGTTGTGTGACCCCCTTTTGTGACCTTCTGACAAACGAAGACAAGGGGAAGCCAGATTCCCTGAGCAATTGTGTTGCTAACTTCACCGCAGTGATTCACTTAACATCTGTGTGTGGCAAGAAAGGTCGTAAAGGCACTTGTTCCCAATCCTCCTTTCTGTGGGAAAAGAGATGTACAGGTAGTGCTCGACTTACGACCACGGTTGAGCCCAAAATATCTGTTGCTAAGCGAGACAGTAGTCAAGTCAATTCTGACCCATTTTACGAACTTTCTTGCCACAGTTGTGCAGGGAACCAACTGCAGTCGTTAAATTAGTAACACTTAAGTTGTCAAGGGAACCTTGTTTCCCCCAGGGACTTTACTAGTCAGAAGGTCACAGAAGAAGAAACGTGTGACCCCTGGGATGCTGCAACCATCATAAATGTGAGTCAGTTGCCAAGCGTCTGAATCTTCATCATATGACCGTGGGGATGCGGCAACGGTTGCAAAAAGTCCATTTTTAGTGCTGTTGTAACTTTAAAAGGCCACTAAATGTACTGTTGTAAGTCGTAGGTTTTTGTGTGTATATTTTTCTTCAACCGGGTATTTTCCTACGTAAACCAAGTTTCTCAACTTCCAGCCGTAGCTCAGTGAAATCACACCCGCTATCCTAGGCTTCTTCAGACAGCAAGCACAAAATATATACACACAAAAACCTACGACAAGAGAAGAAAGCAAATACTTAGCCTCTATGGGGAGGGAACAGATGATAAGGGTGTGGCTTACTGATGAGGACCAATCAGTCCAAAATAGATCTATATCAGTCTCCCAACAGGCAGCAAAATGCTGGCTTGCTGTCTGAAGAAGCCTAGGATAGTGGATGTGATTTCACTGAGCTATGGCTGCAAACTTGGTTACGTAGGAAAATACCCAGTAGGAGAAATATGTGTGTGTGTGTGTATAAATATATGTATGTGTGGGTGTGTGTAACATTTATTTATTTACTTATGTCTTCATTTTAATGTAAGCTGCCCAGAGTCACCTTGTGGCATGATGGACAGCAAACAAATATGATAGACAGATGATTGATAGATAGATAGATAAGGAGAGGAGGAGAGGTACATTAGACAGATACACAGATGATAGATAGATGAGATAGATATGGATGGATGGACAGACGGACAGAAGAGTCTTGCAGACTAATTCAAGGGAAGCAAGCAAAGCCATGCTGAAAACAAGGCCTGTTGAACTATCCTGCATGAAAGGCTGACCCAGGAAATTGCCGGAACTGGCCACCCGCCACTTACCGAAGAGGGGCATGGGGCTGGCCACCTGGACACACTCCGCTATGTAGGCCCAGTCTGCCATCTTTGTGTACCGCTGCTCTCTCGATCGGCCGTGGAGCTAACGAGGGGCAGAAAAAGGCGCAGTTGGCATGGATGAAGCAAACACGGCAAGGCCTGGATGCCTTCACGCCTGGGGAATTCTGGGAGCTGGGAGACCCCCTGCTCTAAATAAAAGCAGCACAGCATAAG
Source organism: Ptyas mucosa (assembly GCA_012654045.1). NCBI lineage: Eukaryota > Metazoa > Chordata > Lepidosauria > Squamata > Colubridae > Ptyas > Ptyas mucosa. The sequence goes on along the minus strand of WNWU01018773.1, from coordinate 15,975 downwards.
GAGCTTCCCCTTCTCTTTCTCTCTCTCCAAACCTTTGCTAGAGAAACCCCCAGGAAGAGGAAGGACGGGACAGGAATGCTACCCCCACTCTTCCCCTCTGAGCATCCCCTCCGACACGGGACAGCCAAAGAAGAATTAGCACTCAGATGTGCCAAGGCGAGTAACCCGGCCTCCATCCCAACCGGAGCAAGGAAAGCAAAGCATCCTATACCGTGACCAACGATGCTCCCCATTCTCGGAGGTTGGGGATCAGTTTATGAGCCAGGTTCGTCTTCTCTTGCACGCCCGTCCTGATCTTAACCGTCAGGGGAACATCCAGGACCTGAGAGAGAAAGAGAAGAGAAAAAAATCAAGCCAGGGTGCTGTCCCATTCACACGTAACCGTGGGTTACTGGGTTTATTAATATTCCCCAGCCACTCCTTCACTCACATACAGCACACAGACGTAAGGGTGGGTTATGTTTTAATAGTCCCCTGCAACTCCCTTTGCTGAAAACCCAGAACTGTCCCAATGAAAATAGGAGCCAGCCGTGTGCAGCAGCTGCCAAAAAAGCCAACACAGTTCTGGGCTGCACGAACAGAGGGATAGAATCAAGATCACATGAAGTGTTGATACCACTTTATAAAGCCTTGGGAAGGCCACACTTGGAATCCTGCATCCAGTTTTGGTTGCCACGATGTAAAATAGATGTGGAGACTTTGGAAAGAGTGCAGAGAAGAGCAACGAAGAGGATTAGGGGACTGGAGGCTAAAACATATGAAGAACGGTTGCAGGAACTGGGTATGAAAAGGACTAGGGGAGACATGATAGCAGTCTTCCAATATCTCAGGGGCTGCCCCAAAGAAGAGGGAGTCAAACTATTCTTCAAAGCACCTGAAGGCGGGACAAGAAGCAATGGTGGAAACTAGAGTCCCAACATCGTTTTTTACACTGTGGTGACCAAAACTGGATGCAGGATTCCAAGTGTGGCCTTACCAAGGCCTTGTAAAGTGGTCCTAACACTTCACGTGATCTTGATTCTATCCCTCTGTTCATGCAGCCCAGAACTGGGTTGGCTTTTTTGGCAGCTGCTGCACACGGCTGGCTCGTATTTAAACGGTTGCCCACTAGGACTCCAAGATCCCTCTCACAGTTGCTACTATGGAGCCAGGTACCACATATACGGTCCCTGTGCATTTGGTTTTTCTTCCCTAAATGTAGAACCTTCTTTTTTCCACCGCTGAATTTCATTTTGTTAAGGCAGGAGAGTTTCAAGCCATTAGGAAAAGACACACACACACACACAGAGTTTCAAGCGGTTAGGAAAAGCAGACAGGACATGAAATCACTTGAACGCTGCGTGAATCAGCCGACTTACGGAGTTCATGCCTCGGACGATTTGCTCAAACTTATTGGTTCGGGTCATCAAAGCACATCCGCCACCCTGAGAAGGGAAAGGAGAAGAGGGCGAAGCAGGCATTCAGAGACTGTTTATTTATCGGACAGGCTGCCCGCATTATTTTTTATCAACCATTCAAGGCTTTGAATATAATAAGTATTTCCTCATTTGCCCCACAACCCCCACCCCCCACCCTGTGAGGTGAGTTGGACTGAGAGAGAGAGAGGGAGAGCGACTGGCTCAAGGTCAGCCAGGTGTCTTTCATGGCTAGGCTGGGATTACAAGTCTCCCACTTTCTAATACAGGTAGTCCTCGACTTACGACCGCAATGGAGGCCGAAATTTCTCTTGCTAAGCCAGAGAGTTGTTAATAACAATAACACTAAGCACCTAGATTTACATACCACTTCACAGGGCTTTCCAGCCCTCTCTAAGCACTTTACAGAGTCAGCCTCTTGTCCCCAACAATCTGGGTCTTTATTCAGCGACCTCAGAAGGATGGAAGGCTGAGTCAACCTTGAGCCGGTCAGGATCGAACTCCTGGCTGTGGGCAAAGTTAGCCTGCAATGCTATTGTTGTGGCTCCGACCCCTGAGCCCATCATATCGGAGGAAGAAGGCTCCGAACATGAAGGAGAGGAGCCAGCCAGGCCTCCCTCTCCCGGCCCCTCCTCTCTGGCAATTCCTCAGGTGTCGGCCGAAGGAGAGGAGATTGGCCAGGAGCCAGGTGTCTCCGATCGGTCGGAGAGTGATGAGGGAGACAAGTTGTGGCTGGATCCACGCCAGTGTCGGCGTGCTAAACGGTCACAGCAGATGAGGAGGCGCGCCAGAGATTGAGCTGAGTCACTGGACCACACCCCACAGGCTATATAAGGGAGGGTGATGGCCATTCCAGCTCTGTGACGGACAAAGCAAAAACTCTGGCGAGTCACTTGCACTTTTGGGACGAACAACACCTCATCTGTTGTGGATTTCTGTTACTGGACTACTTCAAACTGTCTGTATTTTTGTGTTATCTGGTGAAGGAACAACTCCTCCTTCTTGGAGTAAAAGCTCTTGGCAGGCAGCTGCTGCGTTGCTGCCAAGTTTTGATAACGAACCTTTGACTGTTTTGAAACAATTATTTATCCCTTTGGGGTGGGTGTTTGTGCATGTGGGAGACGGGGACAGAACAGCTACATTTTCCCTTCCTTCCTTCCTTCCTTCCTTCCTTCCTTCCTTCCTTCCTTCCTTCCTTCCTCCCTTCCCTTCCCTTCCCTTCCCTTCCCTTCCCATTTAGACTTTTATACCGCTTCAAAGTGCATCAAAGCCCCCTCTAAGCAGTTTACAGAGTCAGCCTCTTGCCCCCCAACAATCCGGGTCCTTTTGCCGACCTCAGAAGGACGGAAGGCTGAGTCAGCCTTGAGTTGGTCAGGATCGAACTCCTGAGATTGGGCAGAGTCAGCTTCCCATTCTGCCTTCCAACCACTGCACTCACTGTTAAGTGATTTTTGCCCCATTTTACAACCTTTCTTGCCACGGTTGTTAAGTGAACCACTGCAACTGTTAGCAACATGGTTAAGTGACTGGCTCCCCCATGGACTTTGCTGGTCAGAAGGACCCGTTGACCGTGGGGGGACAGGAGAAGCCAATAGTATATAAACCGAGAGCAACCCCCACTTCCTTCCAGCATTGATGATCTTACCTTGTTGGGTCATGAAAGGTCTGCAGGAAAACCACCAAGCTCACAGAGCAGCAAGGACCTCACAGTCCTCCTCTGTCCTCCCCCCCCCCAACTTCTCCTCCTCCTCTTTCTCCCCTTCTCCTCCTCAATTCAATAACCCACCCTCCTTCGAGCACTGATGACGTTCCCTAGTCGGGTCATGAAATGTCTGCCAAAAAAGCCACCAAGCTTAGAGAGAACCCCACAGTTTTAACCCCGAGATACAAATATTTTCCTCTGTTGATGGTATAGCATGCCCGGCAAACAGGACACGGTGACTGCTGTCTGCGAGGCAGCCATTTTGGAAATGGGCACCCCCCCCCCCTTCTCCTTGGCAGTCCTTTTATCATTCCTCTCAAGGCCTGATTTCAAGATACGGAGTTACGGTGGCATAAAAGCATTATCCACGGTGGCCTTACGTTACCACCTCAACCTACACAGAAGCACAGGTACAGAGGCTTCCTTTTGCATACCTCTTTCTTTACCGACTTCCATTCTATTTCCTGAGCGGGTCAAGAGAGGGAGAAGCCCAGATTTGAAAGTAGACTAATCCTCTTTGATGTCTACTCCTCTGGGCTGGCTTTCTAAGCCGTCAGCCCATTGGAGCACGACCTACACTTTATTAGGTAAAGGTTCCCCTCGCACATATGTGCTAGTCGTTCCTGATTCTAGGGGGCGGTGCTCATCTCCGTTTCAAAGCCGAAGAGCCAGTGCTGTCCGAAGACGTCTCCGTGGTCATGTGGCCGGCATGACTCAACGCCAAAAGCGCACGGAACGCTGTTCCCTTCCCACCAAAGGTGGTCCCTATTTTTCTACTTGCATGTTTTTTTACCTGCTTTTGAACTGCTAGGTTGGCAGAAGCTGGGACAAGTCACAGGAGCTCACCCCGTTACGCGGCACTAGGGATTCGAACCGCTGAACTGCCGACCTTTCAATCGACAAGCTCAGCGTCTTAGCCCCTGAGCCACAGCCAATGCAAGGCAGCCGTACATCGGCTCAAAATGACCACTTACCTTGTTATAGACCAGGTCAATTGGGCATCCCACGTTGATATCCACAAAATCCACCTCAATGGTTTGGTTCAGAAGCTCGGCGCATTTAGTCATGGTGTCTGGAAAGGCTCCTTCCAGCTGCAAACAGAGGAGACGCCAAAAGTTAGCCAGGCGCCAGGGAGCCCCTAAACAGGATAACCGAGTTGGAGGGCACCTCGGAGGTCTTCTAGTCCAACCCCCTGCTAAAAGCAGGAGACCCTACATTGTTTCAGACCATTCAGAAATTGTCAGTTCCGACAATTTCAGGCGTATCTTGTTCTACACCAGCAACGATTTGCCGTATTTTTCAGACTGTAAGACACATTTTTTCCCCCTCCTTAAAACAGGCCAAAAATTTGGGTGCGTTTTATACTCCAAACGTAACCCTGCCCGCCTGCCGGCCCCCAACCTTCGGCCTCCGCGCGTCCTCTTCCTGGCTGCAGAGTTTGCCACCGACAATGGCTTGTGTTTTGGGGCTCCCTGTGTCACGTTTTCAGCCTCCAAATGTACCCTCTGAGATCCCTTCAAGGCTGCGGGGATTGCCAAAGCACCTCGCCGCCCGAAAACGTGATACGTTCTAGAGGCTGAAAACACGACGCGCGTGTCCAAAATGGCTACCCCACTGGGGCAGGTTTCTCTTACCCCTTCCGCTGGCGCTCCCTCCGATGATCAGCTGTGCTTTAGAAGCTGTTTTTTTTTAGCCCCAACCAGCCCCAACCTCAAAACCGGCGAGCGAACTAATGTGCTGAAGCTGACCAGGCTAAGGACGCTAGCCAGGGGAATACCTGGTAGGCAGAATTGTTTCCCCCTAGTTTCCTCCCCAAAAACTAAGGTGCGTCTTATACTCGAAAAATACAGTACTTAAATTGATCTGAGGCAGCAGCTGGCTTTTCACCCATTCTGGCTTGAATACAGTGTACGTACGGGGAGAAAAAATAGGATCCCAGCAAAAATCAATGGGGTCACTTTAGAGGCTTACTAGATACCGGGAGTAGACAGAACAACAGAGTGGGAGAGACCTTCAAGGTCTTCTAGCCCAACCCCCTGCTCAAGCAAGACACCCTATACCATTTCAGAGAGGTCGCTGTCCTGACTCTTTTCTTAAAAGCCTCCAGTGTTGGAGCACCCACAGCTTCTGGTGGCAAGTTGTTCCACTGGTTAATTGTCCTCACTGTCAGGAAGTTTCTCCTTAGTTCCAGGTTGCTTCTCTCCTTGATGAGTTTCCATCCGTTGCTTTTCATCCTGCCTTCTGGTGCTTTGGAGAACAGGGGGACCACCCCCCCCCCCCCCCGGTTCTTTGGGGCAGCCCCTCAAATACTGGAAGATGCTATCATTCTCCTTTTCATCAAGCTAAACATACCCAATTCCAGCAACTGTATGTTTTAGTCTCCAGTCCCCTAATCCTTCTCTGCACTCTTTCCAGAGTCTCATCATCCTTTTTTGTATTGTGGAACATAATAGACAGAATAGAATAAAATAAAATAACAGAATAACAGAGCTCGAAGGGACCTGGGAGATCTTCTACTCCAACCCCGTTCAGGCAGGAGATCCCACGCTATTTCACAGAAATGGTTGTCCAATCTCTTAAAAAACATCCTGTGTTGGAGCACCCACAACTTCTGGTGGCAAGCTGTTCCACTGATTAATTGCTGTCAGGAAATTCCTCCTTAATTCCAGGTTGCTTCTCTCCTTGATGAGTTTCCATCCGTTGCTTCCCGTCCTGCCTTCAGGGGCTTCGGAGAACAATTTGACCCCCTCTTCTTTGGGGCAGCCCCTCAAAGATTGGAAGGCTGCTATCATGTCCCCCCTCGTCCTTCATTTCAGTAGGTATCACTGTTGCTCTACTTCTCTCCCTTCTCCTTTGTCCATAAGTCAAATCCTTTTCTTTGAGGGGTTCCACGGTCCGAGTTTAGCAGTTTTTAGTTCAATAAAATCCAATTAATATTGCCATTAGGATAGCCAGTCCAATTTTCCTCTTTTAAAAACCTATTTCTCTCAAATAGTTCACTTTCTTGTCCAGATCTATTTCAGCTATTGTACTTATTCTCCGCTATTCTCAGGGGGTGGAAAGGAAACAAATCCACCCCCCTCTTTTACAGTCCCAGTCTCACTCAAGCCAACGTTTAAAGGGGCAAATTCCTCAAGAGAAGTTGGAAAATTCTCACCCAGTTCAGCCACACAGCTCCTCCTCCATCTTCATTCGTTCTTCTCCGGTTGGGCTGTCACAGCCTTGGTCAGGCCCGCAATGGCCGTCTTTTTCTCCCTGCTGGTTTGGGAGCTTTCCTCTGGGTCAAACAAGGAGTTAGCGATCTCCTTGTGATCTACAGAGTGTCCTCTCTTCTTCACCTACCCCCCTCCAGGGTGGCTTAGGTCCCAGGAGACCCTCCAGCAGGAGGAATTCGGTGAACTTCCATAGAGCCTGATAGAAAGTATGACTGTATTGCCCCTCCTTCTTTTCATCAAACTGTTGTTGTTTAGTTGCGACCCATCGCAACCCCCATGGACAACGTTCCTCCAGGCCTTCCTGTCCTCTACCATCCCCCGGAGTCCATTGAAGCTCATGCCGACTGCTTCAGTGACTCCATCCAGCCACCTCGATTTCTGTCGTCCCCTTCTTTTTTTGCACTCAATCTTTCCCAGCATTAGGCTCTTCTCCAGGGAGTCCTTCCTTCTCATTAGGTGGCCAAAGGATTTGAGTTTCCTCTTCAGGATCTGGCCTTCTAAAGAGCAGTCAGGGTTGATCTCCTCTAGGACTGACCGGCTGGATCACCTTGCAGTCCAAGGGACTCGCAGGAATCTTCTCCAGCACCAGAGTTCAAAAGTCTGAATTCTTTGGCCTTCTCAGCCTTCCTTAGGGTCCAACCTTCAAGGCCATCCGTTGCAACTGGGAAAACCGTAGCCTTGACTGTACGCACTTTTGTTGGCAGGGTGATGTTTTTGCTTTTTAGTACGCTGTCTAGGTTTGCCACAGCTTTCCTCCCCAGGAGCCAGCGTCTTTTAATTTCTTGGCTGAAGTCCCCATCTGCAGTGATCTTGGAGCCCAGGAAAATAAAATCTGTCACTCCCTCCATTTCTTCCCCATCTATTTGACAGGACTTGAGAGGGCTGGATGCCATGATCTTAGTTTTCTTAATGCTGAGTTTCAAGCCAACTTCTGCACTCTCCTCCTTCACCTGCATCATGAGGCTCTTTAGTTCCTCTTCATCAAACTAGATCAGGGGTCGGCAACCTTAAACACTGAAAAAGCCACAAAGGTCCTAACCAGAAGCCCTCCGTTCAATTCTGGAGCCGACCGGAAGTCCGGTTCCCCCACCAGAGAGTCTCTTCCTAGCGCGGCGTCCTTTTTCCTCTACCTGTCCTAACCAAAAGCCCTATGAATTGTGGAGCCGACCAGCAACTGGGAGCCGCAGCAGAGGGATGAAAGAGCCACATGTGGCTCCAGAGCTGCGGGTTGCTGACCCCTGAACTAGAGAGACCCAATTCCTGCAATCGTCTCCCAAGTCTCCATTTCTGCTGCTCTCCCTTTTTCAGGGTTAAGGCGTCGTCTGCCAGAAGCAGATAGAGCTTCAACCTGAGCCAATGCTCCCTCGGCCCCCGGGGACCCAATTCCCATTCTGCCCCAGGAAGCTACCTGAACCCCGAAGAGATCCTCGGTCTCGTGGCGCTTCAGCAACGCCCATTCGGAAGACTGTCCCTGAAGGAGGTTGGTGCACACCGCCATCTCTCCGCAGGTGACGTCCGCCCCGTAGCCTTTGCATATCCGACGGAAAGGAAGGTTGCCGCACTGAAATGGCAGGGAAGAAGGAGGGAGGGAGGGAGGGAGGTTAATGCAAACCAGGATGGATTCACATCGTGGATATCAATAAAGTCGAGAACGTGTTTAGGAAAAGAGACTTGATGGTCTCTCCCGAGAAGAAAGGGACTCTGTTCAATGAAGATAAGCGGGAGGCACTTAAATATGGTTTAATTCATTAGGATGGATTAAAAGAAACGATATATGTATTGTTTTGTATCAGTGGTGAAAATCCAATTTTTTTTACTACTGGTTCTGTGGGCGTGGCTTGGTGGGCATGGCAGGGGAAGGATACTGCAAAATCTCCATTCCCTTCCCACTCTGGGGCCAGCCAGAGGTGGTATTGCTGGTTCTCCGAACTACTCAAAATTTCCACTACCGGTTCTCCAGAACCTGTCAGAACCTGCTGGATTTCACCCATTTTGTATGTATAAAATGAGTAGGTATATATACTCAAGTATGCCGTTTTTTTTTAAAGTAATGCTGAACAATGTTTTAAAAGATGATAAAATATTATGGACTGGATTTGAGATGGTTAAAATGTTTCTTTTATCCAAAGTAAGAGATTGTATTTAATTTTGTCTCTAGTTCGAAATTGCTTCTGGATTTTTATGTTTGCAGTGGGGGGGGGGGGAGTGAAACTTTGATTCTGTTTTTGTAAATCAACCATCTCAACTTCCCTTGCTGTGAGAAATAATACATCATTCATTCTCCTATTTTCAAATCTAGTCCATAATATTTTACCACCTTTAAAATATCGTTCAGCATTACTTTAAAAAACCCGGCATACCTGCGTATATGTACCTACTCATTTTATACATACAAAACTTATTGTTTTTTTTTAAATTTGATTTATATGCTGCCCTTCTCTGGAGACTCAGGGCGGCTTACAATGCATTAAGAAATGGCCTTCCTACTTTTGTATATTTATACAAAGTCAGCTTATTGCCCCCGCAAACTGGGTCCTCATTTTACCCACCTTAGAAAGGATGGAAGGCTGAGTCAACCTCGAGCCTGGTGAGATTCGAACTTACAGTAATTGCAGGCAGCTGGTGTTAATCACTATGCTTTTAGTCTGCTGAGCTAAACCAGGCTCCATTGTTATAGAAATGGCTTGCACACATTGCTGTGTAAAAGCAAAAAGTTGTAGTTGTAATGTTGTTACCTTCGACTGTGCCAAAGAGTCGGAAGTTGGTGCCTTTTTCCTTTTTTTTTGTTGCTTCCATTACACTACACCCCCCTTTCCCCTTCCTCTCTTTTTATTTTTCCAAGGTTATTTTTCCCCTATGTATTTTGTACTTCGATAAACTAATAAAAAAGTTTTAATTGAGAGGAGAAGTGTGGCTTCTGGGGACAAGGGGGGGGCATGTCCAGGTTTCTGAAGAAGCGTCTCCCTCCACCAATGGGGTCAGCCCACCCTACTCACCCCAACAGAAGGGGCCTGCTGCAGACTCTGTCAGTCAAGGAATCCCAGCCAGTGGGGGTCCGGAAGAATTTTTTAGGTTGTGGCTCCCACCCTCTGGAACTTCGTGCACCCCGAGATCTTCACCCATTCTTTTGGCCTTCCTGAATGACCCCCATAATTTGGCCTGGGGCCCTGATGGGAGACGAGTCATTCTGGAGGTGGTTAGGGAATGAAATAAAAGACCCCCAACTCTAACCCCCCTTGCCTACTCCTGCCCCATCTTAGCTAGCTTTCTGTTAATTAAACCGTTGTATTTATTTGCTTTGAGCTTTTATAATATTGATACTCTTTTGACTCACGACCACAATTGAACCCCAAATTTCCATTGCTAAGCGAGACAGCTGTTAAGGGAGTTTTGCCCCATTCTACAGTCTTTCTTGCCACGGCCATTCAGCGAATCCCTGCCGTTGTGAAGTTAGTAACAACTTATCGTGTTGTCCACCTTCCAAGGAGCATCTTCTGTCTGGCCATGGGATCTGGGAGATGCGCTTGACCCCCAGATCTGCTTTTTTTCCTCCAGGAGAATGAAATGATTCTTTCTTCAGACGTCTTAAATTATGGACTTTTTAAAAAATTGGGTTTTTTAAACCTAAGTAGGCCAATTTCATAATTTTGGGCTCAATTATGATTGTAAGTCAAGGACTGTCTGTCCTGCTAAGGATTTGTGAGATGGGGGGGAAACACCTTTCTCGCTGAGAAACCCAAGGAAAAAAACCCGAAGAAGCTTCTTGGTGAGAAGCGAAATGTCTTCAAAGAAAAAGTCTAGTTGCCTCTTGGGGGAGAAAAAAAGCACTTTTGGGACACCGAGAAAAAACCCTAAGATTTTGGGGGGGGGGGGGGGAGCTGCAGAATCCAGTGGGACAGGGAGAAGCAGAGGAGGGATCCTTCAGGAGAGAAGGAAGCATTGTGAAGGGGGATAAATATTTGCTCCACCCCATTCTGGAAGTAGGTAGGCCAGTTCAGCTGGCCTCTTGCTTCATCTGTCTATGGAGATTCTCAGCCATCCAGGTCCCTGGTTGTCCCAAAGGCGCCTTGTTCATTTGCATCCTTTCAGAGCGTCCTTGAGGCCACTTGGAGGTTCATCTGTGTCCTCAGGGTCACCTTGGAACTGCTGAACGGACCGTGTTGTAGACCGGAGATAGATGATGTCATCAGGAATTCCAAGAAGGCCCCACCCCCATTTGCACCACTCAGGTGACTCTGAGGACACAGATAAAACCTCCAAGTGGCCTCAAGGACGCTCCGAAAGGATGCAAAGGACCAGCTCTGTCTGCAAGGAGTTATCAATCCTTTCCTTCCCCACCATCCTGTAGAGCTGAATAAGCTTCTTGGGCGAGAAGTCTTCAAAGAAAAAACCAGAAAGTCCAGGGTGCTTCTTGAAAAAGCACCCCTGGGATTCCTGCTTCACCCTTTCTCCTGGCTTCCCCATAAACACGTCGATCTGAGCTAAACACATCCTCAGCTTTCTAGCGTTTATGTTGGCAAACCTCCACTAGGAGGAGGCCTCCTTACCGTGGTCAGAGGAGCCAAATAGAGCTTGCCATGCAGATCCAACTGGAAGAGAAACATGGGAAAAGAGAAACGTGTGAAGGCTAAATTGTGCATCGCGGGGAATCTGCTTCCTACTCAACAAAGTCCAGTTGGCAGAAATTTGTTACGGGGCAGGGGTGTGTGTGTGGGAGGGGGGTTGTTGAATGATGCAAAACTCAGTAGCCCCTGGAGGGTACCCCTCCCAAAAGTCTCTTCTCTGCCTGAAAGGAGATACCAGCCAGAGGAGGGGGTAACAGCTGGGGCAACTTTCTGGCTCCCTTTCTTTCCTTTCTTTGTGTAAAGTCTAAACTTAATTTGGAAAGAGCAGGGAGACTATTAAAACTCTCTGTGAGGGAGGTGGGCAGTTTCTAAATTAGATGGAGAGAGAGAGAGAGAGAGAGAGAGAGAGAGAGAGAGAGAGAGGGAGAGAGAGAGAGAGAGAGAGAGATGAGACATAAACAGAGATAGATGATAAAAGTTAAATAATAGAGAGATAATAGAGATAAAGCTAGATAGACAATAGGTAACAGAGACAGATAGATCTATCATCTTATCTATCTTTTATCTATCATCTAAGAAATAATAGAGATGAGACAGATAAGTTAAACCAGAAGTCTTCAAACTTGGCAGCTTTAAGACCTGTGGACTTCAACTCCCAGAGAATTCTGGGAGTTGAAGTGCACAAATCTTAAAGCTGCCAAGTTTGAAGACCTCTGAGTTAGACAATAGATAGATGAGACAGACAGACAGCGAGAGAGACATAGACGATAGATAAAAGTTAAATAACAGATAATAGAGATGATAGGGACAGAGAGATAAAGTTAGATAATAAATGATAGAGACAGGCAGGCAGATAGATCCCTATCATCTTATCTTTTATCTGTCAACTGTTAGCTAGATAATAGAGAGATCAGACAGATAGAAGATAGGTAAGTGAGACGATAGATGAGATGATAGACATAGATATAGGCACAGAGATAAAAGTTAGATAATAGATGATAAGAGAGACGATACACAGACAGAAAGATAGAATAGATAAACGATAGATAGTAAATAAATGGATTGGCTAAATAAAATAGTAGATGGACTGACAGATCCTTTGCCCCTTCCTGGGCTGGCTTACCTTGGGTTTCTCAGACGGCCTCAGTTTCACCGTGTCTTCATCCGTCACCGCGCCCACTCTTTCCAGAGCTGGTTCTGCTGGAGGAATCGGACTCTTCACGGTTTCCGAAGCAGAACCTACTCCTTCTGATGGGTTAGAACCGTTCGGTGCCTCCAACCTGACCATTCCAGGCTCCTTTGTTCCTTCAGAGGCAGAGCAGTCCGAGACCCCTGTCTCCGCCACCGCAGCCTGGGTGCCAGGCCTCCTGGCCGGGTGGGTCTTGCCCAGGGAACGGAGGTACTCGCCGGATCTGGCGAAGGGCATTTTCTTCTTGCGCAGCTGCTGCTGGACGTCCTTGCTGAGGCCGTTTCTCACCGCCAGCCTCCCTTCCCACTGCTTCAGGAGGTTGGCGTTCACCAGGTTCTTGTAGCCTTCTCCCAGGTGAGCTCCGGCAAATCGGCAGGTGGCCCCGTATGTGCACCGGCCGAAGGTCTCGAACAGCAGGCAGCGGCCCCCGAGGTCTGGGGGCTTGGCGGCCATGTACTCCTTAAGGTCGTGCAGGAAGCGGCAGCTGGAGCCGTAGAAGCATTTTTCCAGACGTTCCTTTGGCGAGAGAAAGACAAGTGATGGGGAAAATGGGCCGAAACTAGGGTTCCCCCCCCCTAAAATTAAACAATTAAAATTAAAAATTTTATAGTCCCAAAGGTGCTTTTTCAGGAGGCAACTGGAGTTTTCTTGTTTCGCTTCTCATCCGAGAAGCTTCTTTAGCTTCTCTGAGTGGATGGTGGGGAATGGAAGGATTTATCCTCCTTGTGGACAGCTGGTGATTTGCATCCTTTTTAGAAGGTCGCTGAGGCCACTTGGAGGTTTACCTGGGTCCTCAGGATCACGTGAGTGGTGCTTCTGGCTCCTGTAGTCCTGTGACCCTGAGGACACAGATAAACCTCCAAGTGCTTCAACGACTCTCTAAAAAAGAGCCTCGGTGGTGCAGCGGACTAAGTGCTGTTAAGTGCTAGCACTTAGCTGCCAGCTGCCTGCAATTAGTGCGAGTTCAAATCTCACCAGGCTCGAGGTTGACTCAGCCTTCCATCCTTTCGAGGTAGGTAAATTGAGGATCCGGATTGTGGGGGGCAAGAAGCTGACTTTGTATAGAACAATACTGCGTAGAGTCCCCCGAAAGCCCTAATAAGCAGGTATATACATAAAAAACATGCAGGCTATTGCTATAATGCATTGTAAGCTGCTCTGAGTCTCTGGAGAAGGGCGGCATATAAATTGGACAAACAAACAAACGAATGAATGAATGCAAATGACCAGCTGTCTGCAAGGACTATAAATCCTTCCATTCCCCACCATCCAGTCAGAACTGAAGAAGCTTGTCGGATGAGAAGCGAAACGTCTTCGAAGAAAGTCCAGTGGCCTCCTGAAAAAAAGCACCCCTGGGACAACCATGACCTGGATGGCTGAGAATCTCCACAGAGTTTAAAAATTATATATTTTACACAGATGATTTTCAATTTGATTCCACCACAACCGGAAGGCCTTTGTCTCACCAGCCCCCTTGGTCACCTGTCGCCCTTAGCTAATGCGTTCTTCTCCACTGTGGACTGATCCCTTGCCAATTTGCTCTTAGGGTCCCCCGACTATTAGTGAAATTCTTTCAGCCTTTCGCTTGCTCTGACCACAAGCTCTTTCCGAAATCTCTGTGTGGTCTCCAGTTCACAGAACTAGGAGTGACGTGATAGCAGTCTCCCGGTGTTTGAGGGGCTGCCCCAAAGAGAGGGGGGTCAACCTATTTTCTAAAGCACCGGAGGGCAGGACAGGAAACAACGGATGGAAACTCATCAAGGAGAGAAGCAACCTGGAACTAAGGAGAAACTTCCTGACAATTAACCAGTGAAACAACTTGCCTCTAGGAGTTGTGGATGCTCCAACAACTTGCCTCCATCAGTGGAGGTTTTTAAGAGAGTGGACAGCCATCTGTCCGGAATAGTATAGGGCTGTGATGGCGAACCTATGGCATGCCTGCCACAGGTGGCACGCAGATCCGTTATCTGTGGGCACATGTGCGTTGCCCTAGCTCAGCTCCAGCATGCATGTGCGCGCCGGCCAGCTAATTTTCGGGCCTTCCAGTCTCACTGGAAATTGGAAACTTGCTGTTTCCTGCCTCCGGAGGGCCTCTGGGGGGTGGTGGGGGTGGTGGGAAGGCCTCTGGAGCCTAGGGAGGACAAAAAACGGGCCTTCTGGTCCCACCGGAATTTGGGAAACTGGCTGTTTCCTGCCTCCGGAGGGCCTCCAGTGGGTGGGGAAGGCTGTATTTGCCCTCCCCAGGCTCCAAGAAAGCCTCTGGAGCCTAGGGAAGGTGAAAAACGGGCCAACCTGGCCCACTGTGCCACCACGTGCCAAAAGCAGGGGGAGCATGGGGGGACGGGGCACAGTGAATTATGGGTGTGAGCACACACGTGCGCGACCCCCCCCCGATCCCCCCACTTTTGGCACGCGACGGCAAAAAGGTTAACCATCACTGGTCTAGGGTTGCCTCCTGCTTGACCCGTGTTAAGTGAATCTGGCTTCCTCTCAGAAGGGTGCAAAAAATGATCACATGACCCTGGCGCACTGCAACCATCATACATACACACCAGTTGCCAAGTGTCTCAATTCTGACCACATGGGGATGCCGCAATGGTTATAAGTGTGAAAAATGGCCATAAGTCATTTTTCAGCTTCTTGTAACTTTGAATGATCAATAAACGAGTGGTCGTTAAGCGAGGGCTACCTCTAGGTAGCCATTAAAACTGAACCCCTTGGTCCGTTTCGAAGCCGCCCAAGAAACGCGAATGCTTAAGCCAGTGGCCGAAAGGCCATTTCAAGGCCCGGCAAGTGGACTCGTCCGCAGGCGTGTGCCACGTGTTAAGACAACTTTACCTGAACCACGGAGGGGCACAAGCGCTGCTTCTCGTAGTGAGTCGGCTTCATGCAATGGCGGTTCTTGTTCTGGCCTCGCAGCCTCTTCCGTCCCGGAGGCTCTGGGGCGCTTTCACCAGCAACGGCAACTTCCACGGGCTTCTCTTCTCCGGTCCCATCAAGTTCCACCTTCTGCAGCTTGGCGGGAGGCTCCCCTCGCTCGGCGGCCTGAAGGTCGTTCTTGGCTCCATCTGGATCTTTCCTCGGCTTCTCTTCCTTCCCAAGGTGGGCGTGGAAGTCCTCTTTCGTGCAGCGGTATCTCAAGGGAGAAAGGTTGTGTAAGGTCCAATAATAATATGTTTAAGCTCGTTCCCTACAAAGCCCTTCGTGGCCTAGGTCCGGGATATTTGTCGGACCCCCTGCAGCCAGCGACAATCCCCAATCGCCCAGTGTGTTCCCACAGACAGGGCCTCCTCAGGGTGCCGTCGGTCAGACAGTGTCGGCTGGCGACCCCCAGGGGGAGAGCTTTCTCTGTGGGCGCACCCACCCTCTGGAACCAACTTCCTTTGGAGCTCCGGATGGCCCCTGACCTTCGCTCGTTACGCTGCAATTTGAAGACCTGGTTGTTCCACAGCCTGGACTGATGGGGGGTTTCTTAATTGAATTTTAAATTGTTTTAAATTGGAATTTTAATTTTATATTGTTTTTAATGAGGAACGGTGCATCTTTACCGTTGTGAGCCGCCCTGAGTCCTTGGAGATAGGGCGGCATATAAATTGCATTATAAATAAATAAATAAAATGCCAAACAAGAAACTTAAACAGAGGCTTGAGTAAAATAGCATTTAATCTTGATCAATGGTTAGCTGTTCCAAACACATACAAGATATATGCAGGTAACTACAATGACTATCATTAAGTGTTGTACCTTATTCTTGACGAACGTATCTTTTCTTTTATGTACACTGAGAGCATATGCACCAAGACAAATTCCTTGTGTGTCCAATCACACTTGGCCAGTAAAGAATTCTATTCTATTCTATTCTATTCTATTCTATTCTATTCTATTCTAT
>WNWU01018768.1:0-13005 GCA_012654045.1 Ptyas mucosa | reverse complement strand
GAGAGAGAGAGAGAGAGAGAGAGAGAGAGAGAGAGAGAGAGAGAGACTTTTTTTATCAGTTTACACAAGATGGCTCTAACGTCTGACCACCTCTGGCTTTTATCTCACAATGGGACCTGAGAAAATTCTAGCTGCCTATATTCTTGTGATGGTGGACCCATGCAAGATAAATAGACTAGAAGAGAGACATCAGCTGGAATGTCAGAGAGTTTCGTTGTGGACTGTCTCTCCCCAGATGGAGAGACAGGAAAATGTGTCTTCCATATCATGAAGATCTTTTAAGGGACTATTCCAGATGAGTGAAGACAGGATTGGTTTCTCTCATGAATGCAATCATGGGTGTCTTTTCTTCAATCATTTGTGAATTTGGGGCTGAGAAACGGGTCTGGGAGGGAAAGGAAATGACTTCAATTTAGTAAGCAAAAGAGCAAATTAAGTAATGTTCACAAATCTTATTACTTGAACTGTACCTTGAAGCATGTGAAATTACATATGAAGGAGATTCGTCAATCAGTGCTGCATGATGTTTACAGGATGTGGTGATGTATAATTGATTCAGTGCCAATAGATTTTCCCACCTACCCATCCCCCTGCCCAGAATGGGACTATAGAAGCCATTTTCACTCTGATTCTTTTTAGACTATGGAATCATTTCCTATCTTTTAAAATGTAGCATCTTGGAAAGTCTTTGCATTTCTTTTTGATTTATAACTTGAAGCAGGATGGGCAAACCAAAACTCACATAAGACCTCCAAACTGTCTGTCTGCCTGCCATTTATCTACCATCTATGTATCTATCTATGTATCTATGTATCTATCTATCTATCTATCTATCTATCTATCTATCTATCTATCTATCTATCTATCTATCTATCTATCTACTTTCTTTTTTTCAGGGGGGGGGGCAAAGCATGATTGAATAACAGAAAGACAATATGCACTCATAAATATAACATAGAGAACATTGCTTTGTTTTATTTTCTTCCTTTTTTTCCCCATCACAGAAATATTTTCTTGCATTGTGTCCCCATGTACCATGATTTTCTGCAGGGGAAAAAAAAAGAGAATTCTGACCTTGGCCCCAAAAGGGAAAAAAAGGCACTTTGTCTACACTGATTTTAGAAAATACAACAGGAAAGAGGAAAACAGATATATATGTACATGTACATGGGATAGTCACATGATTTATTTATCAACCAATGTTCCCTAAATGTGTTGCACAGCAAAACCCATATAGCCAGATAGAATTTCCTTATACACTGCTCTGGGGAAAAGTTGATTATCTGAATTTACTCAGTCTAATCCAGATGCGTAAAGATGTTAGCTAATTATTAGTTCTGCCCAGTTAACTTGTACAAACCTGCCTATATGGTCAGTTCCTAATTCTGTGTTGAGGATGTGGAAAATGACAGACCCCTCCCGGCAATGCTTATTTTATATTTTAATAATTCAGAGTAATTCTAATGATTACACACATATCATAAATTATATCATAATAGCCCTTATTGAATTACTGATTGGGGACTCAAGTTTAAAGAGATTGAAAGAGTATTAAGAAGGAAATTAAGGTTCTAAGAAACACAAGCTGGAAGTTAGGTTGGAAAAAAACTCTGTCCCTTTGCAGGAAAAAATCTTGAACATTTTAGTAGATTTTGGTCTTTTCATATTACTTAAAATAACATAAAATGTGATAACATCTAACATTTAAATAAAGTGTTTTAACATGTAAAATTATAAAAAAGAAATCAACAATAAGTCATCCAGGTCATGGCTGTACCAAAGGTGATTTTTCAAAAGGTAATTTGACTCAGCTTTCCATCCGTCCGAGGTCAGTAAAATGAGGACCCAGATTGTTGGGGGCAATATGCTGACTCTGTAAACCACTTAGAGAGAGCTGGAAAGTACTGTGAAGCAGTATATAAGTCTAAATGCTATTGCTATTGCTAATGCCAACTGGACTTTGTTTTCCCTTGAAAACATTCTGCTTCTCATCCAAGAAGCTTCTTCAGTTCTGACTGAATGGTGGAGAATGAAAGGATTGGTCAGAACAGAAGAAGCTTCTTGGATGAGAAGCAAAATGTCTTCAAGTGAAAAAAAAGGAAGTCCAGTTGTCTTTTGAAAAAAACACCTTTGGGATATCTAAAATAACAGGAACCTAGCTCATCAAGATCTAATGTATCAAGATCTACATGCCTTCTTTGTTTTATTTCCTTATTATGAACGTTTTCCCTATGTTTAGTGTCCGAATGACGAAAATGTAATCTACCTCATAAAAGACACTTTTGAGTAATGTTGTACAGAATTCACTTCCTACCTGATTATTAACTTAAGCATCAATTCCTGTAAAGTATTGTATAAAATCAGCAAGTATTAGGGAAGGAGGCATTCAAAAATAGATAGTAGTGCCATACCTTGTTAAAAAGAAACTTGAAGCAATTATGCAAATTGACTTATTGTAAACAGATAGATCAACATTAATATGACAACTCATTTTTCCTGGTCAAGTTTTTCTGCACCCACCTTTTAATGATTTCCCACTATGACTTGGGAGGAAGTCAAAATATCTGAATTTTTATCACACTAATACTGTATGCACTGGATATTCATTGACCCACCAATTCTATTAGGTAGCCTTCCCTATCATTCATTTCCCTCCCATCTGTGTGATGTGTTTCATGTAAGATAATTTGCTTAGGAATTACTCATTTGTAGGATGTTGTATTGAGCAAAGAAGAATTCTATCTCTAATCCGAAATGGTGTATCCTATGCTTCCCCAATCCCAGTCATCACTATTAAGCATAATTAAAATCAATTAGATACATATACATGAACAGTTGCTCATATATAAAGAATCCATGCAATGAGAATCTATACAAAATTTATATCAAAGTCATTCATACAAGTAACATGTGAGTCAGGTGCATACGTGTATATAGAAGAAATAATAATTACCTAAGTTCCAATATATCTGTCTCTACGGTTCTCTGTGGTTCTACCCTGGTTCTTCTGGTACATTTTGCATCAATCATTATAGCTTAATTTGGGTTGAGTGGTGTGGTGGTCTAAGTGGTGCTCGCCTTCCACTTGGAAAGTTGAGAGTTCAATCCTAAGTAGCTGCAAACTCTTCATTGGGCTTCTGGCCTAACACTCAGCTCCATTCAGTTGCCTTGACTCTACCTTGAAAAGGGACCACAGATCATAAAAAGGAAGTTATCACAGCTTAATTTAATATTTATACACATTATGGAGAGATTGAAAGTGGCCAAAGGATAAGGCCTGGTTTGCTGGCTGAATCCCCTATATCTACTCTCTCCTGCATGGAACAAAGAGAATTAAAGCAGAACTGGGGAATTTCTTGTGGGTTGAGACAAATGTTTGAATTGCCAAGAGTCACAGTAGACAGAGAGTAAGTAATGTAAGTAATTTCAGTCATGATTATCTAACTTGTTTCTCTCTTAGGATCTGGAAAGACATAAGTTTTTTCCTCCCTCTTTTTATTAGGTTTAGCATATTTTAATGTTTAAATTTTATTTTGTGGATGTTTCCATCTCAAAATGTCAGAATACTTTTTTGCAAAAAAAAAATTAGGAAAAAAGGTGTGGGAGATATTTTCACAAGGATAAAAAAGTGTACTTATGGTTCTGTGACTTCAGCTTGCCCACCCCTAATGGAAAGAAAAGTGAGCTTAGATGTATCTGAATCATTTGACATAATCCATGATTTCACAGTTAGACAGATTGAAGTACATATGAACACAAGTACCTTTCAAATCTGCCAGGTGGGGAAAGCAAAGGATGGAGAGAATGGGTAAGAATATGAAGAATCAGAGAATGAGGGCTCACATGCACAATCTCTAACTTCTACACAGTTTCATGCCTTCTCATGTTTGAATTAAGCTTTTGAAACCCTTCATTTGAAATGATCATGACCTGTACAAAGTTAATAGTAGGTGTGCTTAGAATTGGAGGGTTGGAAGAGCTGACTCCATCCAGTTATGACATTTATCCCCAAATTATCAGAAAAAAACATGTTCCCATTAATAAAAATAAGGCAATGATCAGTCTCAGAATTTTCCTATGTGGGCATCGTAATCAAGAAAAAAAATAGAAGGCTTCCTTGCCCTATCCAGATCTCCACCAATCTATAGACAAGCAGTACCCATAATTAAATTAACTTACTAATTAACCACTCTATTCATGCTGATTAGCAGTGGCCACATACAATGAAGGGTTGTCAAGAATGTCTTACAGCTGACAATGTTGTCAGTGGTGATTACTGGTTGTCACAATTTCCCTTTCTGCTTTCTTAAGGGCATTAGGTTTTGTTGTTCTTGATAATGATGTTGCTTTCCTTTTCTGGAGCTTTCAATTTAAGCTCCCAATGCATCTATTTTTTGATATGCATCCATTTTTTGGGAGGGGCATCCCACACACTTGACTTCAGTTGGGCAACAAATAGTAGCACATTAAAAAAAAAGAATGCTAAATTAGAAAGTTAGTATATTTAGAGTTTTCATTCCAGGAATTGGTATCTATTTGATTGGCTTTTGCCTGCTACAAGGGCTGATCATCAATATTTAAAAATAATTCCAGATCAGAAAGCTATAGAAGACTATAGATTTTTTTGGGGAGGGAGGGGGGTTAGTGTAGGGAGAAAGAGGTGATTGCATTAGTAATTTTCTCATGTCATTCCATTTATGTTTTTTCCTCTAAGTGAATGAGGTCTAGTTTGATGGGTGGGGAAAATCTGAAATCACCATAGTAAACTTGGCTTAGAATTTAACATATATATATGTACCCATAATTGCTGTTGTTGGGACGCATGTTGAAGTCACTGTAAAGGGTGGTGACACCACAAGAAGGGAAGCTATAGCACTTCATTTCTTGTTCAATTTTAGTCCAATCAAGTCTTGATCAAAAAGTTGGCAATGATGAGATGAGCTATAGCTTTACAATGGCTATGTAGGAGATGACCAAGCTGAGCCCAAGGAAGGGGTCAAATGCATAATAAGTGATGAGTCCCTGTGCTCCAGCAAGAGATCTAAGCAGGGGTGAAATGCTACCGGTTTGTGCCTGTTCGGCCGAACGGATAGTAAAAAGATGCTTTAAAAAGTAAAAAAAAAAGTTCCGACGATCACATGGTACAGCTGATCGTCAAAACTTTTTTTTTACTTTTTTAAAGCATTTTTTACTACCGGTTCAGGCAAATATGTAGTAAAAAAATGCTTTAAAAAAGTAAAAAAAAAGGTTCCAACTATCAGCTGTGACAATCAGCTGTGCCGCGCGATCCTCAGAACTTTTTTTTAAAAAAATTAAAGCATCTTTTTACAGCCTATTGCCTGAACCAGTATTTTTGTGTAAAGTGTGATAGTTTGTTTTTGAGCTCTCTGTGACTCTGTGAGGTTCCTGCTTGTTGCAAGGGCCATTTTGTGTGAAGTCCAGCTGCTTTTGCATTATGTGTGAGTCAGTTGTGTAGCTTTTGTGTTATTTTTGTGGAAAGCGTGATAGTTGGTTTTTGAGGTCACATGACCACCAAGCCACATCCACCCAGTCACATGACCACCAAGCCACACCCACCAAGCCACACCCACAGAACCGGTAGGGAAAATTTTTGAATTTTACCACCAACCCACCTTGAATGCTTTCTTATTCTTGCTTATTTCCCTTGACAGTTAGTAGGTCAGATTCTTGTTGAGAGCTTAAGCTTGCAATAAATCTTTATACTCATTTCAACTGCTCGAATCTCCTGATTTCCCCAACACTTGACATGCTAGAGATTACAGGTATCCTAAACATCTCTGAGCAATAAAGCAAACTTTATTTGTTTGGATCCCCCTTCTTTTTAGAATGAGATATTTAAAATGCAAAGTGTTGGTCTGCTATCTAGAATATGAAATAATCAATTATATTCTGGCTTCACTTTTTACATTATTTTTTATTATTATTATTTAAAAAGTTTTTCAAAGTACAAACATTTTCTCCCACCCCCCCCCCCTCCCCCCTCCCCCATCCCTCCCCCCCTTCTCCCATCCCCCCTACCCCCCTTCCTGGACTTCCCAGATCAAATACAGGGTAAAGCAATTAACAATCATAAACTAAAATAAGCTAACATTTTGTAAGTTCCAAATTCTCACTAGGTCTTTAACTCCGTATATTCAAACAATATAATCATATATCATAAACAATATAATCATATATCATAAACAATATAATCATAAATTAAATAAAAATTAATAATATTTCATTCAAAGGCTATTTGGAGCTTTTTAGTTTGGTATCTATTTTGAATATAGTCTATCCATCTTCTCCACTCCGTTACGTATCTTTCATTTGAATGATCTTTCAGGTATGCAGAAATTTTCACCATATCCGCCAAATTCCCTACTTTTAAAATCCATTCTTCTATAGTAGGTAACTCTTCCTTCTTCCAATTTTGTGCCACCAAAAGTCTGGCTGCTGTTATTAAATTTAATATCAGTTTAGTCTCTATTACTATAAAATTTGTAAATATGCCTACAGAAAAAACTGTGGAGCAAATTATATCTTTTTCTTTAAAATATTTTGAAGGATCCACCATATTTTTATCCAAAAAGCCTTAATTTTTTTACAGGTCCACCATATATGATAATACGTAGCATCTTCACTTTCACATCTCCAACATTTAGGCTGTAAGTTTGGATACATACAGGCTAGTTTTTTTGGATCTAAGTGCCATCTATAAAACATTTTGTAAAAATTCTCTCTTAAGTTTTGGGCCTGCGTGAACCTTATATTTCTAACCCAAATTCTTTCCCACGTTTCCATTATTATTGGTTCTCCAATATTTTGCACCCATTTTATCATACAGTCTTTAACTAGCTCTGTTTCTGAGTCTATTTCTACCAATGCATTGTACAACCTTTTTATGTGCATTTGACCTTGATCTCTAATTTGTTTTACTAAATTTTCATCCCTTTGCAAGATGCCAAATTTTTGGTCTTGTCTCCATCTAGTTTGGATTTGCCCAAACTGAAACCATGTTTTAATTATCCCTTTTTCCCTTAATTGGTTCAGAGCTTTATAAAGAAATTCTTTATAAGTAATATTATCTTGTTTTTGTTCAACACTTATATTTTCTATAGCGTGCCTGGGTACTGTCCAAATTGGTAGCTTATTGTTTAATTTGTATTGATACTTTTTCTAGACATGCAACAGAGCATTCCTTAATATGTGACTTTTGAATGTCTTGTCCACCCTTTTATCATATATTAAATAAGCATGCCATCCATATAACAAACCATAGCCTTCTATATTCAATATTCTTTCCTCTGTTAAGTTCATCCAATCACTAATTGCTGATAATGCAGCTGCCTCATAATATAGTCTTAGATTGGGCATTTTGAGACCTCCTCTTTCACGTACATCTTGCATTATCTTCTGCTTAACTCGGGGTCTCTTTCCTGCCCAAACCAATTTATTAATTCCCTGCTGCCATTCCTTTAAATTTTCATCTTTTTAAAGTATTGGAATCATTTGAAAGAGAAATAAGAACTTTGGTAAAACATTCATTTTTACTGCTGCTACTCTTCCCATCAGAGACAGTTGAAGTTTTTTCCAATTTTCCATCTCCCTCTGTATTTTTTGCCACAACAATTCATAATTATACGTATATAATTTCACATTGGAAGTTGTAATGTAAACCCCTAGGTATTTAGCCTTCTTAGCTATTTCAAATCCCGTAAGTCTTTCTACTTCTTTTTGATTCCTGGTCATATTTTTAGTTATTATCTTTGTTTTACCTGCATTTATTTTAAATCCAGAAACTTGTCCATATTGATTATTTTCATTAAACCTATAACCGATTGTACTGGTTGAGTTAAAGTAACAACCAAATTGTCTGCAAATGCTCTTAATTTATACTCATGTTGCCTAATTTTAATTCTTTATTTCATCTAACCCATGTATTTTACTCAGTAAAACTTCCAGTGACAAAATGAACAACAATGGAGACAAAGGACATCCTTGCCTTATTCCTTTTTCTATATTAAAAGTATCTGTTAAACCACCATTAATTATTATTTGCGCTGTTTGTTTCCGGTATATTGCCTTGATAGATTGTGTAAAATATTCCCCAAACTGCATCTTTTCTATTAATTTCAATAAAAATTGCCAATTCAATCTATCGAATGCTTTCTCTGCATTGAGAAATATTAGCACTGCAGGGATTTGGTTGTGCTTTCCCAAATATTCTAATAAATTAACAATTTGCCTTATATTACTTTTCATTTGTCTACCACTTATAAAACCCGTTTGATCATGATGAATCATCTGTTGCATAACTGACATTAATCTATTTGCTAATATTTTGGCAAAAATTTTATAATCTGTATTTAAAAGTGATATTGGCCTATAATTTTTTGGTTGCATGTGGTCTTGTTCCTCCTTTGGGATTAAAGAGATAAAAGCTGTTTTCCATGATGGGGGTATCCCTCCTCCAAATTGTATATTATTAAATAATTCTTTGAGTGATTCCACCATCTCCAGTTGCAAATGTTTATAATATACTGCTGTCAAACCATCCGTCCCAGGTGCTTTGCCCACCTTTAGCTGTTTAATTGCAAACAAAATTTTCTCAGTAGTTATCAATTGATTTAAACTATCCCTTTGCTCTTTTGAAACTATACAAATATTCTCTTTCTGTAAATAACTATCTATGTCCATATCCTGAATTTTCTCACTAGTGTATAACTTAGTATAAAATTCCAAAAATGCTTTTTAAATCTTCTCTTGCTGATAAATCTCTTTGCCTTTATAGTTTATTTTCTCTTATCACCCATGATTTTTGCTTCTTCCTTAGTAAGTATGCTAACCATCTACCTGGTTTATTAGCATTACAAAAAGTATTTGTGTTTAGCGTATTGTAAATTTGTTGCAACTTGATCTGCCATTAACATGTCAAATTGACCCTTCAATAAGTTAATTACCTCTTTAATTTTCTTATCTGCTGGATTAGCTATTAAAGCTTGTTCTTTCTTTTTAATTTCATCTTCTAGTTCTTTCCTTTTCTTCCCCTGTTTCTTTCTATGTTTATTGTTCAAATATATCAATATACCTCTCATATAAGCTTTACTCGCATCCCGAACCATTTCCATTGATGTACCCTTATGCATATTCATAATAAAAAAATATTTCATAAATTTTTTACATTCAATTATATTTTCCTCATATCTAAACAAATTTTCATTCAGTCTCCAAGATCTCTTGTGGCCCTTGCCATACTCCAATTCCATCCACACTGGACTGTGATCCGTTAAAGTTCTCGGACATATCTTCGTGCTCTTCACCCTGGAATAAAGATAATTAGTAATTAGTATAAAATCAATCCTAGAAAAGGATTGATGCCTATCTGAAAAAAAAGTAAAGTCGTTTTCTTCTGGGTTCTTCTCTCGCCAAATACCTTTCAATTCCATATCCTCCATCATTTCAAAAAAGGATTTTGGTAATCTTGCACGTGTTAAAACATTTTGCTTAAGTCCCTTTTTATCTTTTTTGGTATCCAAGACTCCATTCCAATCGCCCAATAGAATACAAGTTCTATAATCCCACTCTAACAACTTGGAATGTAGAAGATTATAAAATTTTTCCTGTTGCTGATTCGGCGCATATAATCCAATTAGAAGTATTTTTTTACCTTTTATTAGAATTTCGATTGCTATAAATCTTCCTTGATCATCTGCTTCAATTAACTTAGCAATTAAGTCTGGTTTAAGATATACAACTATACCATTTTTCTTGTCTTGTGCCGATGCAACAAAGTATGTTCCTAATCTTGCATTTATTAAATATTTTTGATCTTGACTTCTAATATGAGCCTCTTGTAAACAAATTACATCATTTTTAAATTGTTTCAAATAGTGAAATATTTTCCTCCTCTTTTGTGGTGAATTCAAACCATTGACATTCCAGGTTAAAAATCTAGTGACCATCTCTAGGCCTTTGAAGCCTCTGGAGCATTTGCTGGTGATCTTGATGCATTCGACCTTTAGGTCTAGCTCCTCCCACTGCTTCTGTTTTGGTAGTTTCTTGGGTTACCATCTGGGGTTGCTGCAGCCTTAATTCTTCTTTACGTCTAGTTGCTGCTGCTGCTGTTCTGGTCTGTCTTTGTTCTCTAGGTTCCTCTTTTACCTCAAATACATCCAAATCTTGAATAATAGTCAGAGTTTTCATTAAGTCTTCTTGAATATTTGATCCTCCCCCTTGTGGTTGTGCCAGTAATTCTTCATTCTCTGACTTTCTTATCACCAGTTCTTCCTTATCTTTTCTAACCTCTGGAGATTTCGAGGGTCCAGCCTTCAATACGTTGACATAAAAATCTCTAGCTTTCCATATTGTGTTTAAACAATATCTTTCTCCCAAGTAGGTCAACACCAATCCAACTGGCACCTCCCATCTGTACTGTATCTGGCGGTTTCTCAATTCATTCACCAGAAAGGCATAATCCTTTCTGGCTCTTAACATTTTGGGGGGGATTTCTTTCATTGTCATAACTTCCTGACCTTTCACTTGAAGCTTGTTCTTAAATGTGGCTTGTAAAATTTCATTACATATTCTCCTTGTAATAAAATATATTACAATATCTCTTGGTAGATGTTTCTGCCTTGCCACCCATGAATTAACGCAAAAATTTTTATCAATCTGCCACTCTAAGTTAGCTTTTTGATCTCCCAGCATCTGAGCCAATGCTTCTGCCATTATCAAGTTCTCTTGTTTGTTCTCCTTCACACCTCTTATTCTTAAAGCAAATTCCATGTCTCTGTATTGAATCATTGTTACATCCAATTCAGCCTTTTGAATTTTATTCTATGCCTCTCCCAGCCTTAATACCAATCATTTCCTCCGCCACATTCTGCATCTTTTGATCCACAGAAGCAATCTTATTTTCTGTGCCTTTTAAAGCTTCCTGCAGCATTTCAAATGTTAAAACCTGTGGTTCTGTTGCTGGGACAAAGGCTTGTAATTTAGAGGTATGGGCAGGAGAGCTACCAGCGCTGCCCACTCCTTTCACTGTTTTTACTGGCTTTGAAGCCATTTCTATTTATTTTTTAAAAGTTCTTGCAGCTGTCAAAGCAACAAATTGAAAGTCCAGAAATTATTTCACAGTCTTTTAAAACCTAAAAATCCTTTTTCTTTCTTTCAGTATCTGAATCTGTTTTAACTATGGGCTAAGTGCCAAACGGAACTTGCTTGTTAACTTGTTAACTTTCACTTTCCACACCCACTAGATCTCAGTCACCATTTTGTTGCCACTTTCATTTCTTAATAACTCAGAGGATTGTAATACACATTGGAGTTAAGTTTGGATACTTGCAGTCTGAATTCTCCTGTTTCTGATCTGTCTGCTACAGTTCCAATTCTTTGTCAGGCACCTTGCTTGCAGAGGTGGTTGCGGCGTTTTGCTCTGCTCTTAGCAGAGGCGTCCCCAGATCCGGAGTTTTGACAGGCTTCCCGAGGGGCTCTCACCCTTTATACCCCAGGATTTTCCCTGGGGCTCTTGGGGAGCTCTACCCAAGCCTGTCTACTCGCCTCTCTCCCCTTTGTCCAGGGAGAGAGTTTCCAAGTCACCAGACAGCTGTTTTTTGGCCATTCTGGTGGCTTCACGCGATCGGGGGACAGACACTCCAGGAGAAGCATCTGCAGTGCTCGTGGTGCCAGCCGGAAGTCCCCACTTTTTACATTATTTATTATTTATTATTTATTATTTTATTTTATTTTATTAATTATATTTCTATACCGCCTTTCTCCCATAGGACTCAAGGCGGTGTACAACCAAGAAGAATATAGACATACAAACATCATAAATTGCTAATTAAAATTATTACTTAGTTTGGTCAATTAAATAAAACCCAGAATTAGATAACATTTTAAAAAACCATTCACATGTTCATATGTTTAGCCCTGCCTGTTGGAACATCAGGGTCTTGAGGGCATGGCGAGAAGCATGGAGATCAGGGATGTTCCGTATCTCTGGGGGCAGTTCATTCCAAAGGGTTGGAGCCCTCACAGAGAAGGCCCTCCCCCTGGAAGTCGCCGGTTGGCATAATTTGACTGACGGTACCCTGAGTACTCCTTCCCTGTGAGAATGAACAGGGAGGCTATGGGTGGCAGAAGACGGTCTCGTAGGTACCCAGGTCCTAAGCCATGGAGCACTTTAAAGGTGATGACTAACACCTTGAATCACATCTGGAGGACCACCGGGAGCCAGTGTAGCTAGCGCAGGAGAGGTGTTACATGGGTGCAACGAGTTACATCCATAATCACCTGCGTGGCTACATTCTGGACCAGCTGGAGCCTCCATGTGCTCTTCAAGGGGAGCCCCATGTAGAGAGCATTACAGTAGTCCATACGGGAGGTGACTAGGGCATGAGTGACTGTGCACAAGGCGTCCCGATCCAGAAAGGGATGCAACTGGCAGATCAGGTGAACCTGATAAAAGGCCTTCCTGGCCACGGCCGTCATGTGCTCTTCTAAAGATAGCCATGAATCCAGGAGGACACCCAAGTTGCGAGCCCTCTCTGTGGGAAGTAAGGTCTCATCCCCAATTGTCAGTGATGGTACCAGCTGACTATACCGGGACACCAGAAGCCACAGCCACTCGGTCTTGGAGCGGTTGAGTCTGAGCTTGTTTCTCCCCATTCAGATCCACATGGCCTCCAGGCAATGGGTCATCACAGTAAGGGCATCATTGGGGTGGTCCGGGGTGGAGATGTATAGCTGTGTGTCATCAGCAAACTGATGAATACTCACCCCGAAACCATGGATGATCTCGCCTAGCGGTTTTACATAAATGTTGAACAGAAGGGGTGAAAGGACTGACCCTTGCGGCACCCCACAAATAAGGTGCCTCGAGGTCGACCTCTGCCCCCCAGCCAACACAATGGTCAGAATGGTCAGAGAGGAAGGAGGAGAACCACCGAAGCACGGTGCCCCCTATTCCTAACCTCTCCAGCCGGTGCAGTAAGATTCCAT
>WNWU01018754.1:7012-19220 GCA_012654045.1 Ptyas mucosa | reverse complement strand
GGAGAGGAGGAGGAAGAAAGTAGAAGAGAGGAGGGAGGGAGGGGAAAGAGAAGGAGAAGAAGGTTTGTGAAAAGAGGGAAAAAGAGCAACCCCAAATGTAATTAAAATGTCTTATTTTTATGCTTTCATTAGGAAAAAATATGTATATATATGATCAATTATGGATAAGAGAATGTACATTTACAATATGTGTATAAGAAATAAAAATAAACTTTATATATAAAAAAAGGAAAGTTGAAGTCCCTGCCCAGCACCCACATGTCCATCACATGGCCCAATCAATGCATCGTCCCAACTGGAGATGCCTCCCATTATAAACATTATAAAACATTGTGAAAGAGTTCAAATTGTAAAAGGGAACAATATCAACACTTTCTACAAGTTAAGTCTGTCAGGTGGTCACAAACATCGGTCGCTGCGAGTGACGACTGGCCCTCTTGCGCCGACTGGCTCTCTTTGCACTATGGGCTTCTCCGACCTCACTGGAACTGCTGGGCTCTTCTCGCCGCTTACTGGAGTGTCCGGCACTCGACTGCTATCAGGTATACCCGCTTGCTCCGAGCTCTCATCAACATTAATCTGAGGTCCTATCCCTGTGCATTCCTCATTGTCCATGGGTAAGTGCGGCGTGGTAATAACAGATACGTCTGGCCTGTCCACAGGATATGTAAAATCTGGACGCTCAGCTACACGCAAGTCTACCTGATTGTGATGATACAAAGTTCCTTCAACGTCCACTAAATAGGAACATGGAGCCACTTGTTGTAAGCAGCTACCCATTTTCCAGCGACCTGTTCGATCTCCAGGCAGCAGTCTCATCCGAATCTGTTCCCCAATCTTCAATTCTGGCAAATCTCTAGCTGAGTTGTCATATCTTGCCTTGACCGCTTGTCTCTTCAGCTGTAACTTCTCTGGAACCCCTTGTATCACCGAGGGCTCAAGCAGCCTGTCGGCCACTGGTAGTGATGTCTTTAGTCTCCTTGCCATCAGTCTCTGTGCCGGACTACTGTCCATGCCCTCAGATGGGGTATTTCTCCAATGTAGATTGGCTTTCCATGGATCTTTACCTTCACTGTAAGCTTTCCTACATGGATTCTTAGCGATCTTCACAGCTGATTCAGCTTTGCTGTTAGCTTGCGGATGATGTGGTGAAGAGGTCACATGCTCGAACTCCCACTCAGTGGCAAATTTCCTAAATTGTAAACTCGTAAACTGAGGACCATTATCTGAGATCACTTTATCTGGTTGGCCATAACGTGCAAACTGCGTCTTGCATCTCTTAATGGTAGCCTCAGCCAAACAGTCCATAAGGGGTTCGACTTCCCAAAAGTCAGAGTAATGATCAACTAATATTAGATACTCTTTTCCTGCATAGTTGAACAAGTCCATACTAACAATCTGCCAAGGATGTGATGGTATCTCGTGTGACATCATGGTTTCTCTTTGTTGCAAATATGCATATTCATTGCAGGTGGAACAATTGCTAACAAAGTCCTTGATTTTGCCCTGCATGTTGGGCCAGTAAAGCGTGTCACGGGCTTGTCTATAGCATGTCTCTCCACCAATATGGCTCGAGTGTATGCGCAATAACATCTCTGCTCTCATTGACCTAGGCACTATGACTCTTGGGCCCTTGTACAAGATCCCGTTTTGTACGGCGATCTCATCTCTGAAAGACCAATATTCCCTCACTATTACAAGAACTGCCTCCTTCTCTTCATCTGGCAATACGCTTAAGCCAAAAATGAACCAAAACGAAGACTTAAACGGAGGCTTGAAAACCAAAGAAAACAGACTTTGTTCTTTGATCAAAGTTAAAATTCTGGGTAAGAAATTCCAAACACACGTACAAGAGACATGGAAGGAAAATTCTACAAAGCATGAGACGAAACGGGGTCCTCTCCTATACCCACAAAAGTCTTTTTAGTATTCTTATTACTCTAGTCATATAATCTAACTACATTATAAAAGTCAGTCATATAATTTAATTTACGATTTACATCTTCCTGTTTATCTTTCATTATCTTTTCCTCCTTTTGTCTTCCTAATTAGCCACTTGGTCCCCTATTAACAGTATAAAAGGTGTGTGGATTGCTCTGGTAGTTTGAGATACCTGAGCCAAGAGATACCTATCAATTCCTGGAGAAAATGGGGTGGCATTTTATGGAAGAAGGAAAAGGATTTATGGAGGATTTAGATCTTAATGTAGGAAGGATGCAATTGATTGCAGGCATATGTTCTTACAGATGCTTAACAATTAAAAGGAAATACTTTTACAGCAGCATAACATACATACATACATACATATATAACAATAGAATAAATGTCTATAGAATAACAAGTTTCTATTTATTACTATTCCCTTCACTATAATTTAGAGCTCTGCCCAGGGATTATGGTGAAATCAAGCATAGATCTGTGGATGCAAAGATGCTTTTCCAAAAGGTAACTAGACTTTCTTTTTTTTTCTTTGAAAATGGTTTGTTTTTCATCTAAGAAGCTTCTTCAGTTCTTGGATGAGAAGCAAAACGTTTTCAAGAAAACAACCAAGAAAGTTCAGTTGCCTTTTCAAAAAGCGCTTTTGGGACAACCATGACTTGGATGGTTAAGAATCTCCATAGCAACATATATCTGTGTATTTTTGAGAAGGAAATCTGGGGTGGGGGAGGATTTATAGTTCTCAGAAAAGCAAGCTTGTTGTAGTCACATCGGGCATTCACAAGACTATAGGGTGGTTTTCCACATTCATCTTCAGAAATAGCATGTGGTGGATTGGATTTACTCGCTAAACAGCCTCGGGGCTTGTTTGGCCTGGGCTTCGCACATTACACGAAATTAGCCTTTATAGTTTCCTAAACCATGGCACACAACTTAAGGGGCTGTAGGCGAACCTTTGAAACTGGCTTCTAAATCCCCCCTTGAGGGAATCCTGCAGCCCCGGTCTGCCTCTCTTGGAGTGGTGGTTACAAAAGGCGTGGACAGCGCCACTGACCCGTTAAACGTCCCCGAGTCACTATGGGACAGAAAAGCATGTTTAAACTGAGGAAGTCTCTCACTAAGACTGGTCCGCAGCCAGGGAAAGGTGGGAGGCGCAGGGACGGCCGAGGACTACAAGCTCCACCTCCCGCTCCGCCGCTCTCCAAACCAGAAAAGCTGCCTCAGGGCTGCTCTGAGAGAAATAGCAGTCCTGAAATAAGGGTCGTGCCTGCCTGCCGCCGAAGGGCATCTAGTTCAATGGTGCTGCGGTTCTGGTGCCACGATCTCCCGCATGCTTCGGTCGCGGGCCAGGCCAGCTTGGAAAAAGTCAGGGGAAGAGCTCTGGTGCTGCGATCTCCCGCGCGCTTCCCTCCCTCCCCATTCACATTGGCCCACCTGCCGCTGGTATCACCCCTCCGCCAGCTCTCCCTCCCCCGCCCACCCACTGGCCTGCTTACCTTCCGTGGCAGTCTGGAAGGCAAGCTGACCGGAGTTTTCAGCGGCCCCCAGCCAGCCACTGCTGCTGGAAAGCAGCTGGCAAAGAAGCCTCCGAAAAGGCTTCTTTGCCAGTCGCTTTCTCTGCAGGCTGCCGAAAAGTACCGGAGGAAAAAGCTGCTGCCGTCGTCGCCATGTTCTTCACGCATGCGCATCCCATTGGACTTGGAAGGCAATGGGATACGCGTGTGCGAAGAACATGGTGGCGACGAGCATGGCGGCCGGGGTGAGTGAGTGGCGACCAGGGAACCGGTTCGGGGGCGTGGCCAGCCAGCCATTGTTACCGGTTTGGCGACTTTGGCCAAATTTTTGCCAATGGTTTGTGTGAACCAGTGCGAACTGGTAGCAACCCACCACTGGATACAATGCATGGACTGACGAATAGATACAATGGATGGGTTGATGAATAGATATGATGGATGGATTGATGGATGATAGATACGATGCATTGATTGATGAATAGATACTATAGATAGGGTGATTGACAAATAGATACTATAGATAGATGGAAGATAAATACAATGGATGGAAACTGAAAGGGACCAGCAGAGCCCAGGAAGTTCAACCTGGTGGGACAGGGGCCAAGGTCAGCATCAGCTATGTGCGCGTGCCTCTTCTGTGCATGCACAGAGGGTAAAAAACAGGATGTAATGACATCCCGGCTGGTGGGCGGAGCCTCCTGCTGCCAGAGCTACTGGTTCGCGCAAACGGGATAGAACCGGCCGGATTTCACTGCTGCCCCCAACCCTTCTGGCTTTGTGGACCAGCAGTGGCAGCGGTTGGGAGGTGGAAGAAAGGATGATTTTTCACAGAAGTGTCACGCACGCGAGCCTGTGCAGCTCCATTTGCACAACCGCCACTCACACAATCGGAGCTATGCATGCACTCCTCCAACACTTGCATGGACCAGTTCAGAACAGGCCGCGGCCCAGTAGCAGGCCGTGGCTCATGTGGTTGGGGACCCTGATCCAGATGACCCTCTTGAATCAAAGATCTCTCAAGTCCAGAATATCAGACATGAGACCTTCCATTTTGGACACCTCCCGCTAACATGGTTTCTCGATTTTCTATACATGTTCCCAGGATCCAAGAGGGATGTTCTTGTAGGACCGAAGGTGATGATGGAAGCCAAGAGGAAGCGTCCATCCGCCCAACTTCCTGCAGAAGAGGAAGAGCGGTTACCGTACACACAAGAGGCCAACTTTGCCGACGGGGGCGATGAAGCATCTTCTGCCTCTCTCCGTGGCAACCCGGAGAATGACGCGAAGGACACTGCAGATGTCAAGCAGATGTTTCCCTCCATCCACCCTCTACAATGCTCCAGAGCTCCGCAGGATGTGACGTCCAGAGCATACGAAGCAAGGGAAGATGGGCCATCTTCCACACGTACGTAACACGAGGTGACTTTTATGACAATGAGTTGACCTCTTTGGGGACTTAAACCAGGATCTTGGGGGAAGGATCCTGGTTTGCCGGGAGGGGGAGATTTCTTTGGAGAACCTCAAGGACCCCGAGGATGAGAACAGGAAGGAAGCATTCTGCACAGCAGCCGAAGTGTAGATGATAGAATCCTAGGTCACGAAGGGACCTTGGAGGTCTTCTAGACGAACTCCCTGTCCAAAGCAGGAGGTCCTTCTTCCATGTTTGATCGTCGAATCTTTTCTTGAAAACCTCCAGTGAATGGGGCAGATTATCAGGGTCTGGGAGATCTTGGTTGGCTGTTGGGGGCCCTCTTGTTCCTTCCTTGGTATCTTCTTGGACCCCTTGGATAATGATGGGCAAATCTCTGGTGGCCTAAAGTAGAGCAAGGAGAAGGAAGTTTCCAGGAGGAAACTTAATTGAATGTCTCACGATCAAGGACTCTCACAGCCTGAAAGGGAACCAAACCAGGTCAGGAGAAGTCAGTCCAAGCCAATCGTGATGACTCATATTGTCCACCCATCAGAGGAGTAGATGGAGAACCTTCCTAGATCTACTCTACTCCTAAAATAACCACCATGGGTGTGACCTCTGAGGATTTCTGGAGTAAAGAACCATCTCTGAGATTTGGGGTGTCCAACCGTGGTAG
This sequence comes from Ptyas mucosa, assembly GCA_012654045.1. Taxonomy (NCBI): domain Eukaryota; kingdom Metazoa; phylum Chordata; class Lepidosauria; order Squamata; family Colubridae; genus Ptyas; species Ptyas mucosa. The sequence continues at coordinate 13,681 of WNWU01018754.1, read as the reverse complement.
CCACCTACCCTATATTCTTCACCAGAGTTCCTTCTTCTTGGCGCAGTTCTTGTCAACAAGATCTTCACCTGTGAGCAGCAGAAGAGCCCAAGAGACACAGCACCAGACCAGACCCCAACATGTTCCAGCCCCCTAAGCCACAATTGGTTGGTTCCACCCCGAACCAACCCAGTGATGCCCTCAACGTGATGGCCCGGTGCCTGGAAGCAGTACGGGTCTGGATGGGTAGAAACAGATTGCAACTCAACCTGGCCAAGACCGAGTGGCTGTGGGTACCGGCATCTCGGTTCAGTGGAGAGATGCCATCGCTGACTATAGGGGGTGATGTTTTGCCCCCTGTAGACAGGGTGCGCAACTTGGGCGTCCTTCTGGACTCACGGCTGAGCTTGGAAGACCAGATAACGGCCATGACCAGGGGGGCATTTGCCCAGATACGTCTGGTGCGCCAGTTGCGCCCCTACTTGGACCGAGATGCCCTACGCACAGTTACTCACGCGCTGGTCACCTCACGGATTGACTACTGCAATGCTCTCTACATGGGGCTGCCCTTGAGGACCACTCGGAGGCTTCAGCTGGTACAAAATGCAGCCGCACGGGTTGTGATGGGAGAATCCCGATACTCCCATGTTACACCTCTCCTGCGCGGTTTGCATTGGTTGCCAGTTGCCCTCCGGGTGAGATTCAAGGTGCTGGTGATGACCTACAAAGCCCTACATGGCCTAGGACCAGGATATTTGGCGGACCACTTACAGCCAGCAACGATATCCCATCGCCCGGTTCGCGCCCATAGAGAGGGCCTACTCAGGGTGCCGTCAGCTAGAGAGTGGCGGCTGGCGACCTCCAGGGGTAGAGCCTTCTCGGTGGGTGCGCCCACCCTCTGGAATCAACTTCCCTTGGAACTTCGATTAGCACCTGACCTTCGCACCTTCCGCCGTGAATTAAAAACTTGGTTGTTTAAATCCCTTGACCTGGACTGATAATGGGGTTTTAAGGGTTAATTTTAAATCTTTTAATTTTTAGACTTTATTTTATATTGTGGCTTTGTTTTTATTATTGTGAGCCGCCCTGAGTCCATTGTGAGATAGGGTGGCATATAAGCCGAATAAATAAATAAATAAATAAATAAATAAAATAAATTCCCAGAATGGGACACCTGAAGGAGACACGGGCTGGAGTCCAGGAGAAGACCAGGTCCAGCCACAGCCTGGAGACAAAGGTAGGCAGCCTCAGCTGAGACCGACGATGTGACTTGGTTGGGTTATGAAACGTCTGCAGGGAAACCACCAAGCTCAGAGAGCACCAAGGAGCCCACAGTCTTTCCTCCTTCTCCTCCTCCTCCTCCTCCTCCTCCTCCTCCTCCTCCTCCTCCTCCTCTCCACAAATCCCTCCCCCTACTAGCACTGATGATGTTACCTAGTTGGGTCATGAAATGTCTGCAAGGAAACCACCAAGTTCAGAGAGCACCAAGGACCCATAGCCCTCCTCCTGTTCCTCCTCCTCCTCCACCACCACCTCCATCTCCTCCTCCTCCTCCCTTCTAGCACTGATGACATTCCCTAGCTGGGTCATGAAACGTCTTCAAGGAAACCATCCAGCTCAGAGACCCCCCAGGGACCCACCCCCCAGTTCAACTCTGAGCTCGTATTAGAGGACGGGGATGATCACCTCCCAGCTCTACCTGCCATGGCCCTGAGTTCAAATCCCGCTTCCCTTCGGATAGGACAGGGTGCCAATGTTCTGCCGCCATATTGGGTAAAGTTTTCCCGGAAGGACTTGGCAAGGGGAGGCGTGGACTCTAATCTGCCTTAGCCATTCACAGGATGGTGTCTTTCTTTGCCCAGAGGGGGGGACCAGAAGTAGCCCTCTCCAGGGTCTGCTCAGGTGCCTTGAGGAGATCACCTACCCAAGCACCCCCAGTCCCTGCCTCTCCTTGGCCAGGAAGAGGCCCAGAGAATCCAGGCACACCCAGGAGGAAGAGGAGGAAGAAGAAGAGGAAGCAGCCCATTGCAAGAAGAAATCCTGGCAAGGTGAGTCTTGGAGGCTGCATCTCCAGTGAGATAGGGTTGCACACCTGGCTGGGGGATTCTGGGAGTGGAAATCCTCCCCTCTTAAAACATGGGGAATTCTGGGAGTTGAAGTCTTCCCCTCTTAAAGCATTCTGGCTGGGGGATTCTGGGAGTTGAGGTCCCCCCTTTTAAAGCCCACCATCTAACCAGACTGTTCTGACCTAGGCTCCCTTAAAAAGCAGGAAGCAGAGTCTTGGTCCCAGCAAAACCTCTTTCATTTACACGACTGTGAATTACTTTCATTCACAGTCAGCAAGGCTTGTCCAAACAGTTTTTCAAAGGAATATTTATCTTGCTTGGCAAGCTGCCACGTAACTTGTTTCCAAACTCAGAGTAAGGCAAAACTTGGCACAGACTCTCTTAGAGTCACCAACAGAACTTTCCACTCTGGAAAGGACCAACCAAACAACCCCATTCGCTCCTCTTTTGTTTCCTATGGGAGGGGCCAATCATCTCCAAGGTGTGGCTTTACTCCCAAATCGACCCTGCTTTCTGAGGAGTTCTTGTCTTCTGGCAGCTCTGCGCATGCGCACACTGGGAACGGGCTCCAGCTGTTCCTCTACCTCACTGCTGTCTAGCTCCCCCTCTGCCTCTGACGCAGAGCCCTCATCCAAGCTTTCCCCAGACCCCAGGACTGGCCCATGTTCCTCCCCAACCTCCTCACTGTCCGACTCTGCTGCCAGCTCTGCTGGCCGCCGGCGGGCCACAACAGACTGAGTCTCTTGGCTTCTGTATAGGTGCTGTGGCCTCCAGCTCCCCCATCTCTGACATGGAAACATGGGGGACCCAACAGAATGGCCATTCCTGTTCTCTGAACACCAGGACCTCTGCACATAAGCAGGGTGACCCTCCCAGGTGGAGTCCCTCGGTTTTGTTTTGGATGGGCACAAGAAGAGCTTCTGCGACGGGTGAGGAGGGCAGAAACTGAATAAAAGCTGGGAAGCGTAGATGGGAGTTGGAGTCCCTGGCAAGGCTGAGTCCCCACCCCCTGCTAGGAAAAGTGGGGTGGGGGGAAATTGGGAGAGAAATGGCATTTTGCACTTAAGTAAGATTGCCTCTTTTGGGGGAAGAAGTGGGTTCAGGATGGGAACCCCTGGATGGAGGCCCACCTTGCCAGATGAGACTACTGTGCCACTAATATGGTGGGGTGGGAGGGACGTCCAGTTGGGGGATTCCAGCTCAAATCCTGGCTCAAAAACAGTAACTGCGAGAGGGATCTTGGAGTCCTAGTGAACGATCCCTTAAACATGAGCCAGCCATGTGCAGCAGCAGCTGAAAAAGCTAACACAATCCTGGGTTGTATAAACAGATGCATAGAACCAAAATCATGTGAAGTGTTAGCACCACTTTGTAAAGCCTTAGTAAGGCCACCCCTGGAATGCTGCATCTAGAAGACTAGAAGACCTCAAAAGTCCCTTATAACTCTGTTATTCGATAAGAGTCTCCTGCTTGAGCAGGGGGTTGGACTAGAAGACCTCCGAGCTCGCTTCCAGCTCTATTACAATTGATTGATTGATGAAGTCCCACCAGAGAGAAGGGCAGGGTCTTACGCTGATTCTCTCCCCTTCCCTTTCGCAGCCAGAGACAAGGGGAGCCCCTCGGCTCCAAATTCAGGACCAGAGGCAAAGAAGAAGCACCCCAAAACGGCCCGGCTCTGCCACTGCGCCCACGGGGCTGAGTTGGGGGTTGCGCAGCCCCTCCTCTCCAAACAGCTGGGATGCCTGGCCACTGACGTGAGCAGCCTCTGTCGGGACCTGTTTGGCCTTCAGAGCCATGTCTGGTGGCTGGAGCAGGAGGCGTGGGGCTGGGTGCTAGAGCTGGCCACGCTGCACCTGGAGAACCAACACCTGGCCAAGTATGCCCGGCACCTGGAGAGCTGCTGCCGGGTTCTGGAGATCCACTCCCGCCATCTGAACCTGCGCCTCTTGGGTTTACCCGAGGGGGTTGAAGAAGGCGACCCAGTGTCCTTCCTCCGACAGACCCTGCCAGAGGTATTGGGCTGGCCACCGGGAGTGCCGGCATTGGAGATCGAGAGTGCCCGGAGAGTCCATGGCCAGGATTTGACTGCCAAGCCGCGCCCGCTGCTCTTCCGCCTGCTACGCTCGGCCAACAAAGCCACCATGCTCGAGGCAGCTCGCGGCCGACTGCTGTGTTTCGCCGAGGCGCAACTCGCCATCCTACCTGACCTCAGCGCCCCACAGGGGAGACCTTTTGCACATCCACATGTCAGGCATGGGACCCAGCTGTTCTTCCTCTTCCTCATCAGCCACCTCTAGACCTGGAAGCTGTTGACTGTCCATCTGAGGGCTGATGGACGGCCCAGGTTCTGCCTCTGTCTCTATCTCTGACAGCTCCATTCCCTCTTCTCCCTTGGAGCTCTCAGATTGTCTTGATGCTGGCCCTGACTCTGACGATGCCTCCTCATCTGGTTCAGCTGCCGAAGGGGCCGGCAGCTAACAGCCCACAACAATGTGCCCTGCCATCAATATGCAGGGCTCAGGGGCACACAGCCTGCTAGTAGTAGTGGTGAGCTGGGTAGGACTTTCTCCCCCGGAATGCATATCCAGCCCTCAGTACCAACCACCTCCATTTCAGACAAGTGGTTGTCCAGTCTTTTCTTAAAAAACTCCAGCGTTGGAGCACCCACAACTTCTGGTGGCAAGCCATTCCATTGATTAATTCAATCAATCAATCAATCAGAATAGAGCCAGAAGGGACCTTGTAGGTCTTCCAGTCTAAGCCTCTGCTCAAGACCCTCTACCATTTCAGACAAGTGGCTGTCCAGTCTTTCCATAAAAACCTCCAGGGATGAAGCACCCACAGCTTCTGGTGGCAAGCCATTCCACCGGTTAGTTGTCCTCACTGTTAGGAAGCTTCTTTCATTGATTAGTTTCCATCCATTGTTTCTTATCTTGCCTTCTGGTTCTTTGGACAACAAGTTGACTCTGCCTTTTCTTTGGGGCAGCCCCTCAAATACTGGAATGCTATCATGTCAGTCCTAGTCCTTCTTTTCTCTAGACTAGCCAAACCCAAATCCTGCAACTGTTCATACATTTTAGTCCCCAGGCCAGTAATCATTTTAGTTGCTCTTCTTTGCACTTTTTCCAAAGTTTCAATATCTTCAATGACTCAACACGTCACTGAAATGGTTTGTAAAATGGCTAAAATAAAAGGCAGGTGAGGTCCCCGACACCCCAGCATTGTGAAGTGAAGGGTGCTAATTCTCATGTTGTGGTGCTGGTGCCTTTTCAGGGGATAGGTTTGTGCACAGGAGACCCCTCTGAAGCTCTGATGAAGGGCATGGTTTCTCCAGGGAGTTGGAGATCTTTCTTTTTTTTTTTTTTTGTAAAAAGTTTTTATTGGTTAAAAATATACAATATTATAGTTTACAATATGTTGAATTTTCAATATCTTTATAAAAAGATATTTCAATTATTATTCTCTTTTTTTAAGTTCTCACACAACAGACGTTATTATGTTAAATCAAAACAAACAACCAGGTTGTATAAAAGTTATATAAACAAAAAAAAGCAAATAGCCAAAGTGTTATACAAAGTACAATAAAAAGAGAGAGAAAAAAAAGATGTCAAGTAAAAGACATTAAATAATGGATTCCCCTCCTTTCTTCATTTCCTGGTTCTAGCTCTTAAAACCATGGTCTGGCCTCCCCCCTCCTCCAGGGCCGCCACAGCTCCGTCCGCCCCCGCTCCTTGATCATCTAATACTTCCCCCTCTTCGGTTCCTGTACCTTCTCCATCTAGGAAGGATTTATGTTGGTCAAAAAAAGCCTTAGCTTCCACTACATTATTAATTTTCTTCTTACTGTCCTCCCAAAAAATCATCAAGCCCTCCGGAATCAACCACCTAAAACCTACTCCCTTAAGGTACAGCTTGTTTGATAAAAAATAATATTTTCTCCTTAATTCTCGTACCTGTCTGGGAATCTGCTTCAGGATGGTGACCTCCTTGCCCCTGTACACCAGCACCCCCAGTCTTTGTTTTCTCAATATCTCATCTCTCAGTTCCCTTCTTACAAATTTAATATGAACCTCTCTTGGTAAACTATGTAAAATTGCAAATTGTGAGTTTACTCTATACACCAAATCCACATCCCTTCCAATGGACTCCAAATCTCTTTCTAGAAATTCACCCAACATTTTAACCATCACTTCTCTCAAATTTTCCTGGTCAAGTTGTTCCACGTTTTGAAACCTGAGAAAATAAGACATCTTATCCAATTGTAAAGTTAACATTGCGTTTCCTCTCCCTTCTTCCACCCTCTGGAGTGCCCGTACCTCCCCCTCCAGACCCCCCATCTTCTTCTTGCTTTGCTCTGCCAGCTGTTGAACATCATTTAAATCTTTTTTCATAAGTGTCATTTCAGATTTAATTTCAGATAATCCTTTTTGTAAATCATCCAACTTATCCAATTTCTGATCCAATTTTGCCAGTCTTTCCAAAATTTTTTCCATATCAGCTGCTGTTGATTTATGACCCTTAGCCATCTTGCAGTAGTAGAAGATGAAAAATCCCAAAAGACAAACCTCCAGGAAAGAAAGAGGGATTGACAGTCAGTGTAATTTTTCAAATATCCACCAGTGGG
>WNWU01018745.1:0-11295 GCA_012654045.1 Ptyas mucosa | reverse complement strand
TCCTTGTGGAAAAAGAGAATGGAAGCCATCAATTTCTTTCAGTCCTCTTTCCCCTTGCAAACTAGCTTTGCAAAAAATTTCACAAACAGGATCGAAAATATCAAGTTTGCCCTCTTCCAAACACTTATCATAACAATGCAGGCAATCGTTAATTGCTGAAAAGAAGGCCATCTATTTTGATTTTCAAACTGGAAACTTTATTTTGATCTTACCTGGTTAAAATGGGCTGGCCACGTGATTTTTCTTTCATTGATGGAGAACCTTCTGCCTGATGGGGCTTGAGGGTCCATTTGTCCCACTTTTACTTTCATGAAGGATTTGTTAGGGAAAGTAACCCAGTTGATGATGTCAAATCCATCTAGCAATTCACCCTTCTTGTCAAAAGACACCTTGTTTCCGGCACTGTTGTTAAAGGAGACTTGACTTAGGAAATGGTAAAGCTGGAATAAATGAATGAATTTATATATATATATATATATACACACACACATACATACATCATACGTATCTCCGGGGGCAATTCATTCCAGAGGGCAGGTGCTCCCACTGAGAAGGCTCTCCCCCGGGTGTCGCCAGTCAACATTATTTGACCGATGGCACTCTGGGGAGTCCCTCTCTGTGGGAGCATATTGGCCGGTGGGAGGCTATCAGTGGCAAAAGGCGATCTCATACGTACCCAGGTCCTAAGTCATGGAGTGCTTTAAAGGTGGTGACCAGCTTGGAATAGAGTTTTGCTATACTCAGAAGCTATTCAACTGTTTTATCATTCCATTATTGGTAGTCCCATTATTTCTTTCCCCAATCAAATATTTCAGTTCAGTTCAGTTTTAAAAGCATACTAAGCATTATCCAGCACTGTATTTCAAATAAACAGACTAAATTTTCTTTTAGCATAGAAATATCTTGATATACCTACCCTGTTTCCCCCAAAATAAAACATCCCACTGATTATAAGCCAAATTGGGCTTTTGAATGCATGGCAATAAGGCCAAGCGCTTATTTCAGGGTTCAAAAACATATAAGACAGGGTCTTATTTTCAGGAAAATACGATGTGTCACTGATGGGAAACCAAGTATTTCAAAGGTCAGATTTATTACTTGCCAGGGAAATAGTACTACTAATACTATCTCAACTACCACTACTACTGTGTTTCCCTGCAAATAAGGCGTAACATGAAAATAAGCCCTACTTACAAAATAAGCCCTAATGAAGACTTCACCCACTCTGGGGATGGAGGGGGGGTGGCATGAGGCACACAGGTAAAAATTAAGATATGGTGAGGATGGGGTTCTACTATTTACTTTTGGACAGTGGCAGCCAGGCCTCGCACATCCTAACACCTTCCTTGCCCTGCTCGCTGCAGAAGAAGTGGGCCAGTAAGGCCGGCAAGGTTTTGCTGAAGGGCTCTGCAGCCAATAACAGAGTTCCGGTGTCGAAGCATAAATCAGCCCCGTTTTCCCCCTGGGGTAATTGCACCTAATTAGAGATGGATGGATCTTGTTTTCCATGCTGTATACTTTAAAGAAAGAAAAACTGAACTATATACATTCTGATGAGGATTTTATTATAAAAATAGAAAAACTAGCTAACTACATTTTTACCGGCAGCTTCTCACACAGATGAACAAAAGAAGTATAAATCAGGAAGTTAGAGAAGAAAGAATGTAGACATGCGCAGTAGCTCAAAGTTTCACAAGACTAGTCTTATCTCTGTTGCTATAGATATGTGATAAAGTTCTCTGGCAGGCTACCGTAACACTCAGAATGGACGCTCGGCTGACAAACACATAACGCAGTGACATCCACAGCCCTGTTATGGGCTGCAGAGGCCTTCAGGAAAACCTTGCTCGCCTCAGAAGAAGTTCCTGAAGGCCTCTGATAGTGAAAAGGAGGCCAGGGGAGACACATGCAAGTGAGGAGATTCAGTAAAAGACATCCCCTAAAAATAAGACCTGGTGCCTTTTTTGGTGACAAAAACTATCTAAGACTGGGTCTTATTTTTGGGGAAATATGGCACTTCTACTGAATTAAATTGATATGTTGTCTACCTTTCAGTGACTCTGGGCAATTTTCAAAAGTTTATTAAGCAGTTATGTATTTTTTTTTCTGCTACAACTTATTGTGCAATTTTTATTATTTACTTTAACTAGAATGTTCTGCAAAAGGATGGATTTGATGCACTAGGTATACATTCTGGATTTTGTGGCATCCTGCATCTGCAAGAATACATCTCTCATTTCTTTGAAAACTTACAAAAATGATAATCTCAGAAAACCTTTAGTCCTTTTATTGGCATTATGGGGTCTATTTACATTTATTTATCTCCATGATTTGCAGGTAGTCCTAGACTTACAACCATTAATTTAGTGATCTTTAAAAGAATAACTTCCAACTAGACCTTGCACTTATAGCTATTGCTGCATCCTTACAGTCATGTGATCAAATTTGATTGGCATGTAGTTACAATACCATGTTTCCCTGAAAATAAGACCCTGTCTTATATTTTTTGGAACCCTGAAATAAGTGCTTGGCCTTATTGCCATGCGCTCAAAAGCCCAATTGGGCTTATTATCAGGGGATGTCTTATTTTGGGGGAAACAGGATAGTTGCAGTGTCCTGGGCTCTTGTGATCACCATTTGTGACCTTCCCATCCAGCTTTTGATAGCAAAGTCAATGGGAGAAGCTGGATTCACTTAATCATCATGTAATTCACTCAACAACTATAATGACTCACTTAACAATCATGACAAAAAACAATGGGCAGGTTTCACTTAACAACCAATTTGCTTAGGCATGAAAATGTTGATCCCAATTGTGGTCATAAATCAAGGACTAATCATATACTCAATATCTTTCCTTCTGTGCATCTCCTCTGAGAATGCTCAGTAAGGCATTACCGTATTTTTAGGAGTATAAGACACTCCAGACTATAAGACATACCTACCTTTTTTGGTGAGGAAAACAAGAAAAAGAAATCTGCCTCTGCCACCCAGCAATTTTGCCTCATTGCAGCAAACAGCAAATGGCCTGCTTTACTTTCATTTTTGTTTTCAGCATAGCTTGATTAGCACAAGAAAAAAAAATCGGCTCCCAGCAAGTTACCTCCTTGCAGCAAGCAGCAGAGGCCCGCACAAAACAGTTGAGAGCAAAACAGCTGAGAGTCAGGAGGCTGATCCAATCAACTTGTGCTAATTAAGCTGTGCTGAAGCTGAAACAAGCTATTTCTTCTTGCTGCAAGGAGGTAAAGTGTTGGGAGGCAGAGGCTAAAGGGTGGGGGCCAATGGGTGGTGGTGGCGGGCTACATTCAGTGTATAAGACGTACCTAAATTTTCACCCCCTTTTAGGGGGGAAAGGTGCATCTTATACTCCGAAAAACACAGTATATACAGAATGAGAATCCTTCTTACATAAGTGAAGGCACTAATATTAACAATAACATTGATGCATCAAAAAACTTTGCCTCCTAGATGTGACATTACCTGAAAATATTGTGATTTAGAAGTCCTTGGGTGATCTCTATCCAACACTGCTCCGTATTTCATTCTGGATGAATAAAAGGCATGCAAAGCATGTGTCACAGCATAGACAGCATTATAAACACTGTAGCTTTGACTGGTCATGCTCGTTTCAAAAAAAGAATGCGGAAGGTTTTCTAGTCTCTCATTGCCAGTACAGCTTCCTTTGTCTGTTGCAGAAGCTGGAAATGAGCATGTAAATGCTTGTTCCCAGAAGACTTTGATAAAGTGATCTGACAGAGAATGGGGGTCCTGAAATAGAAGGAAATTCTGAAACGTTGGCATCTCCGGGGTGTGACTTGCAAAGGACAAGGTGCCGTGGAAGATCTGCATATTTAAATTGCTTAAAAAGGGCTCCACTGAAAAATCCCAATGGGCTGTCATCACCCATACTTTCTGCACAGAGAGCATCATGTCTGATTCGGCAAGATTGAGCACTAGCTGCAAATCTAACATCATATGAGCATCAGCACTTACAACACAGACATTGACGTTTGCCTTACTCAGCAACAGGGCCATTTCCCTAAATGTGACATTGAAATTATCAACCATTTCTAAAACATTGTTTTGGGGCGGCATTCGTTCAGAGAAGGCAGTGCAGATTCCATTATCTTTAAAGCTTTTCTCCAAGGTCCGCACAAACGTTTCTCCTTTATCGTCATCCATGGCTATGATCCCAATCCATTTCCATTGAAAATGCTGGAACATCTTGACTATTCCTGTATACTGATGCGCTTCATTAGGTACCATGTGGTATAAGAAAGACGGGTGGCTTATATCATTCACTGGTGGACTATATAAACAATAGGAGACCTAAAGGCCAACATAATTACTTTCATAATAGGGAAATATAAAAATATACACAGGATCGAGCACAGAAACACAGTAGTTTTTACTTTCTTTTCTAAAAAAAAATAATTAGTTAGTTTACAACATACCCAAAGGCTGCTCCAATCACAAACTGACTCTATGTAGCATTTAGTTTTCTCCATCCTTGACATGAGATAAACCAAATCAAACCCCCAAATAAATGAATGAATGAATAAGAAAACACACGATTTTTCCGCATAACAGATTCCATATCATCCTAACTTCTTTTATCTGCATTTATACGTATTATTTCTTTTGTCATCCATTTTCCCATCTCCAGTTAAACAATGCATGAAGTACAAATGTTCCTCTATTTGCTCTATTTTTTCATGATTTATTTTTGATTCATTATTATTCCTTTTATTTCCCTGGTTACAATATAAGAGCAGTCAGTACCAACTAAATGCTACCACGTAACCAGAGGTGGGATTCAGCTGGTTCGCACTGGTTCAACTGAACCAGTAGCTAACTTTTTCTGCAATTCGGCGAACTGGCTGAATCCCACCACTGATTGCCATTCCCAGCCACTCACCCCTCCCCTCACAGCAACTCCTTGCTTGGCCTCCAAGCCGCCTGGCCTGAGAAGATAAGGCTGATGGTGGAGGAAGGAGAACCGCTCTGGGCCCTCCATGCTCAGCCAAAGGGGCACCCCGGGTGGGAAATGATGAGGCTCGGCCACCTTTTGGGTTTGGCTCTCGGCTTCTGCAGGGCTTCCAGACAGAAGACCCGAGAGAAAGTGCCCGGTCTGGGAACACAGCACTCCATGACAAAGCCCTTCCCTGGGAGCAAAGTCTTGGATGACCATCCCAAAGGCCTCGAGGGGCTACAGAGTTTCCATGCACCTCTGCCAGCCTGAGCACCCTGTCCTTCAGATCCCAACAGGGCCAGTGCCTGGTGGAAGCACTCCAGGTGTGCGGGAGGATGTCCCAGGGCTGCACGTGTGCACCTCGCCACACTTCAGTGGAACAGCTGCCTTGGCCCCAGCATGGTACTGTCCCTTGAGACTGCCCATTTATCCACTTGACCACCACCTGGAAATGGTGTGTCTACCTGTCACAGGCTGCATGGGGGGCTGGAGGCAGAAAGGAGGGTGAGTGGGTGGCAGCCCCCTGGAGGGCCTGTGGAAGCCAAGAGCTGGGCCCGAAAGGTAGCCAAACCTTGCCATGTCACCCCAAGACGGGCCTTCAACCAAGTGTGGTGGGCCCAGAGAGTGTCGCCCTTTCCTGCCTTTCCTTCTCAGGTATGCTGCTTTCCACATTTAACTTTGGAGCCACCCAGGCGAGGGCAGCCCGCCATATCCAGGCTCAGCGGCATACCCTGAGCAGCAATCCCAGCTGCTGCCACCGCCACCCCATGAGACTGCCAGCCAACCTAGCCCAAGACTCTCGGCACTCCCCAAGGACTATGCACGAAGAGATGAGCTCCTTGTTGCCCAGTTAGGCTAGCGGGCAAGGCTGGTTGGTGAGGGCTCTGTGTCTAACAAATGGGTGGGTGAGGTCCTTCATCCCCTCCTTCTTTTGGACACCTTCCCCCCACCCTCTGGAACTGGGCCTGGCAGTGGCATGGAACATGGGATCACTAGCAGAGAGGGGAGAGTGTGAGGTTGGTGCTTTTGGGACAAGGGAAGCTGGGAAGCATCTGGGGCCAGCTCACCCGGCCTCTCTTCCTCTTGCAGCTGCGTTTCCTCTATCTGCCATGAATGGCAAGTACGGCCTCAACATGTGTCATAAGTGCTTCTGCCAGTACACCAAGGCTTCATTAAGGTGAGGGGGAGGAAAGCTGGGTAGGCCTCAGCCATGCGCTTTTGGTTGCCCACTGCTGCCACCAGATGACATCCCTTCATTGCCCAAAGTTCCCTGGCAATGCCCTTGACATCTCCTGGCTCTAATGGTCATGTGCGGGCTAGGGAAGTAAATCTGAAAGCAGGTGTAATGTTCTAATGTACAGAGGTTATAGTTAAATGTGTCGCAGAAAGTGGACTCTGGGTGTGTTTTTCCAAATTCAGTAAGCGAGGTTGACTGTGTATTGTTTTAGAAGAGCTCTCACTCTGTGTGTGTGTGTGTGTGTGTGTGTGTGTGTTTGTGTGTGTGTGTGTTCTAAGTACACTTAAAAGAGTGCTCAAATCTTCTGCTCGAAATAAAATTCCCTATACCACCAGCCTTGAAATTTTAGGTCTGGATAGCCTCGAACTTTGCCGTCTACGTTCCGACCTATGCTTAGTTCATAAGATTATTTACCAAAACGTCCTACCTGCAAATGCATACTTTAATTTCAACCGTAATAACACAAGGGCTAACAAGAGATTCAAACCCAATTTAATTCGCTCTAATCTTGATTGTAGGAAATATGACTTCTGCAATAGAGTAGTAAATGTCTCGAACACTCTATCTGATCCTATTGTTAGTCTCACTAATCCCCATACCTTTTACCTTAAACTATCTACCATGGACCTTTCATGTTTCTTAAGAGGTCCCGAAGGGGGCGTGCATAAGCACACCAGCATGTCTATCGTCCCTGTCCTACTAGTAATAATTCTATGTGTTTATGCCTATTTATATCCTTTTAGTTGTGCCAATTTTTTCATGTGTCCATGTCTATGTCTATACTGTTTCCTTGTATTTGTTGACAAACAAACAAACAAATAAATACACATACAGTATATATAGTACATAATGTATCTTTTTGTCTGTCTATACATGCTCTATACTATGTAATATGTATATACGCATATGGCATATATACATAAGATTAAATAGTGCATTTTGGATGTTCTCTAGTAGTAAATAAGTAAAGAGGGATATTGGATCTTGTTGAGGCCTTTAAGGTGAACGGCCGGGAGGCAGGGCAGGGCCGGGCATGGTGAGTGACGTCAAGTTGGCCATGCCCACCCAGTCATGCCTACTCAGGTAGTCCTTAGGGCAGAGAACCAGTTGTTAAGTTATTTGAATCCCACCACTGACCTAACATAACAATTAATATGACACTTTCCTATTATCATGTTTATCTTTTAGGTAAGTTTAAAAGAGTTTTTAAAAGCATCACTGATCAGTCATATACCCTAGCCAGATTACTTTTGATCCCCTTCTGTAATATAATGATAAGGAATTAAGAGCACAAAGGAATTGAGAGAGTTTGGGGTGTGTGTGGAATAGTTAAGGCCAGGATAAATAGACAAAAGGGAAAGAAGATATTACCATATTAAAGATAAACACCAGTTGGCATTGTGACAATATAAAATATGAATCCTGTTTAGAAGGACAAAATTTTGACCTTCCAACAAGCAACCCCTTTTATTCATATTCATCCATTCATAACTTGTATAATTAAATTGAGTTTTAAATGGTTCACTAATACTTTTATAAACAAATTTACCACAGAGCAAATGAGAACGAAATAGTGCAATATCTGTCACCCTTCCTGAAATATCACATTACCAGCAAAGAAAATTAAATTGTATCACATTAATACAAGAAGAAAAAAACAGAAGAAGGTTACATATATTTTGTGGTGCTGGCAATGAAATCTTAAAACTCTTTGTATTCTCACACTAAACTCAGAAGAAGCCATATTATTTCTGCTCAGATCAACCTTCTCTTGGTACATCACTACAGAGAAAATGTAAACAAGATACAGATAATAAGTTCCTTCACAAATGAAAATACTTTCTTAAAAATATGTGGATAATAAATGTCTTAATAACTTTTTGCACTACATCAACTGGAAGTTAAAGTCCATCCACCTTAAAATTGTCAAGATTGAGAAACACTGTAATAGATAGCAATAGCAATAGAGCTTAGACTTATATACTGCTTCACACTGCTTTACAGATCTCTCTAAGCGGTTAAGAGTCAGCCTATTGCCACCAACCATCTGGGTCCTCATTTTACTCACCTTGGAAGGATGGAAGCCTGAGTCAACCTTGAGCCTGATGAGATTCAAACTGCCAAACTGCTGGCAGCCGGTAATCAGCAGAAGTAGCCTGCAGTACTGCACTCTAACCACTGCGCCACTGCAGCTCTTATTATAGATAATAAGTTCCTAAACAAATAGATGTGTAATCCACCTTACCTGAGGAATCTTGTAAATCCCTAAGATACTAGCTATGTGGAGGGACATTTCTGAGTCAGTACCCCCAATGACAGCTGCCGGTATCTTCTTGCTGCACTTGTAGTTCAGAATAGTTGGTTTCCGATTAAAGAGCAAATTCAGCGTGTTCTGATAAGCTATCTGGGCATCAAAGTGGCTATCATAGATATGAAATCCCACAGTCCAATTGGGTAAGATCATGCTGTTTTCATTGATTTCATTCACCGCAAAAGCCAAGGCTAGGGTGTGCTGATATTTTTTCAGCATTACACTAAAGTAAAAGATACGTTTTGAGTAAGCCATGAAGTTCAGTGTTGCGAACATTTGCATTCTACTCCAGAAAGTGGTACCCTATATTTATTGGTGGAGAACACTGAAGAATGAGAAACCTGACATTAGAATGAAGTTACCTTTAATTAGAGAATAGCTTGTTTGTTCGTAATGGATCTACCCTTCTCCAATATTTCAACTGTCCTAATGTGTCCTTAGAAACAAATGCAATGTTTTACATTGCAACAGATATTGCACTAAATATCGCTTCATTAACTTATACAGTGAAACTATTCAATGATGGATTGTTTTTCTTCTGGACCAGACCAAATCCCATGTAACCCAACATGCTAGTCACAAGACAATCACTTGCTTCCGGCCTCTCACAAGGTCAGAGAAATATGAAAAGACTTTCCTCCAATGATTTTTGAATAGGAAGTCTCTGGATACAAATAGTGCTATGCATATAATACCAAGGAATTAAGCAAAAGAAGAGTGATCCAAAACTGAGGCAGGTTTTCCCACTTCACACAATCAAATGTAGCATGTCTTACTGACTGATTTGATCCTATCAGATGTTAAAAGATCAGAATAAACTCAGAGCGTACAAGGAGATCTGGCAAATATCGTAGACTCATAGAGCTAGAAGAGAAGTTTAGATCACAATATCCAACTCTTTGCTCAGTGCTGCAGCTGGAAGTTTAAGCCAAATAGTTGGGTTAAACCTAAGAGCGATAAGACACAAATTGCAGAGATGAAAAAGAACATGGTTGCCATGTGTGTTTTGGGACTGACCACCATTTCAACATCTCCTATTTTCTATTACCAGAAGACCAGAATGAATGGATGAAGGACTACAAATTATCTGATTTCTAGAATCTATGTCAAGTTGCTGAAAGCATATCAGTGGCACTGTCAGGAAATAGCCAAGTATTACAGAAATCAGTGAGGTTTTTCTTACATAGGTTCAAAATCACACTTGGATCTAGGGTGTGAGGTGAAATCTGCTCCTTCAGACAAGGAGAAAAACTGTGAAAGTATTCCACCAATTATCACATCACCTGGCTGAAAGTATTGGTATTTCACTTTCAGAGACTCACAAATGGTACACACTGCAGGAGATATCCCACAATCTGTTGGTTGCAGCAGCAGCAGCAAACACACAAGAAGTCTCAAGGACAAGAAGGAACCTCTCATGCAGCAGGCAAAATGATTGTCCCTTAATTTAAGATCTCCTACTCCTACTTTGATCGTCATCATCCAGCTGTTTAGTATGCCATGGTCTTTATGATTCTGGATCTTACCACTAAATGCAGATACACTGATCTGCTGAATCCATGGATGGGTAGATACATGTATACATACATACATACATACATACATACATACATACATACATACACTAACCCTCCCTTTGATCAGTTCAAGAGTTACAGTATATACCTGAATGCAATTAGAGTGGGAAAATATTTTTTTGCCTTGAGAGTAATGCTGATTTCATAATTATCAGCTTAGATAATCATCAGGTATGCTTTTTCTAAAACAGTGCAAAATTCCCAGAGGTTATTCCTCCTCCTTCTCTTCCTCCTCTGTCTCCATGTTGGTTTGGGCCTAATAATGATTGTTTTGTACAGCATAAAGTACTGGAACTGCTGAACAAAATGAGAGCTACATATTTGATTTATTAGGAATATAATCTAATAAATAGATATATATATTAAATGTATAAATTAATTATATTTATTGGGAATATTTATTTAGGAATACACGTTATAAATTATCCTTAGATCTAATTATTAGATTTGATTTACTGGGAATGGATTTATTAAGGAGATGATCTAATAAATTGTTGTTACATCTATTTTTGTATTAGATTTCTTAGATTGGATTTATTATGAATATCTGTGTGTATTTCTGTGTGTTTAAGTCAGTGACAAGTAGAAGAAAAATTTTGCAGAAAATATGCTATGCTTCTCAATACTTTTGCGATGGAAGGATGGAAAAAATAAAATATATCTAATAAAAGACATATTTCCAGATTCCTACAGAGATTTAAAACCATGAATATGCTTTTCTTCCTCTACATTTTGTGTTTTATACTGTCAGGGTTCCAAGTAACACCCCCAAGAAAAGAAGACTCTGAGGCTAGAAGTTCCTCAAAGTTCCATTTTATTAGAGATGCCATATTGGGACATGTGGGAAAACCCGAATCTCGAAGCTTCCAGGTTTTCTGCACCCATAGGAAAGTCCAAGTCCCTGCCTAGTACCCACATGTCCATCACATGGTCCAATCAATATACCATCCAAACTGGAGATGCCTCCCAGTCACACCCCTCCAGGTGCAGGGCAAGATGTCCTTGACTCCAGGGGTGGGTTCTAATATTTTTTACTACTGGTTCTGTGAACATGGCTTATTTTGTGGGCATGGCTTGATGGTCATGTGACAGTTCTTTAGGATTTAGCAGAGGTCCTGGTCTACCAGGCTTTTAACTGCTTGCAGAGCTGTACTGGTCTACCCATTTATTTTTGCAGGCACTGGTCTACCCATTTATT
>WNWU01018744.1:0-12813 GCA_012654045.1 Ptyas mucosa | reverse complement strand
ACTGGTCTACCCATTTATTTTTGCAGGCACTGGTCTACCCATTTATTTTTGCAGGCACTGATCTACTCATTTGTTTTCTTTTAACACTGATCAGCTGTAGGACAGCCCTTTGAAGCCCCGCGGCAAGAGTTTAAACAGTTTTTTCCCTCTAGCCATCAGCTGGGACTCAGGAGACACCAATCGATTGGGGGTGGGGCTAAATAAAAGGTAAGAATAACGCTGGTGGGGGTTTGGGATGGGGTGGAGCTGGGGGGCGGGGGGCTGCAGAACTGATTTGGTGATGTCATATCATCACCGCTACCGCCCCGGCAGAACCATGCTAAACTGGGAGGAACCCACAAATGCTTGACTCTCAGAGAAAGGAATGTTATTATGATTATATGTCTCTCCTGCTCCATACAATCCCCACTCCCAGTTTGCAACAGTACTAAATGTGACAGGCCTGAGGATCCAATGCAAAAGATGGCTTCCAGGCCTGACACATACTTTAAATATTCTCTATATATTTTCCTCTTCCTTCCATGAAAACTTTGTAAATACATAAAAATATATTTGCTGCAAATGTGAGTAAATGATAGGACTGATTTTGTAGCAACTTGTTCTGTCCCCGTCCTCCACACACACATCCCACACAGACAGACGAGGGTTAAAGGAGTAGCACACACACGGAAGGTTCGTTATCATGGCTTGGCAGCCCTTTGTAAACCGGCTGCCAAGGTCTTTACTAAACAAGGGGGGGGGGGGAAATACCTCCACCAGATAACAAAGCACGTACCCACCAATTGAGGGAAATATAATTCAAAAGTCCAAATCTTTCTAGCCGGCTGATGCTTCGCTCCAAGGACTAGCCAGGGTAAAACTTTGTCCGTCACAGAATTCCAACTGCTACCCCACTCCTTTAAATAACCTGTGGGGTGTGGTCCTGTGGGGTGCAGTCCTGCTAATCCCTGGCACGCTTCCTCATTTGTTGAGCTCTCTTATCACGCCGGCGCTGGCGTGGGTCCAGCCACCTCTGGCCTTCCTCATTATCCTCTGACTGATCGGAGACACCTGGCTCTTGACTCATCTCCTCTCCTTCGGCCGGCAGCTGATGAATTACCAGGGAGGAGGGGCTGGGGGAGGGAGGCCTGGCTGGCTCCTCTCCCTCTTGTTCGGAGCCTTCTTCCTCCGATGCGATGGCCTCGGGGGTCGGAGCCACAACACTATCCCGCACCGCAGGGCCCTTCCCCCGGGTCTGCCGGTCGGGATGAGATCTGGACGGGAACTGGTCATGGAAGGCCCGAACCAGGTCGGGGGCCTGAACAGCAGAAGCGTCCACCCAGGTGAAATCCTCGGGCCCGTACCCCTTCCAGGCGATGAGGTATTGGAAGCGCCCCTTCAACCAACGGGAGTCCCGAATGCTGTCCACCTCGTACGCCGCAGAGGCGTCCTCGTCGGGTGGGGCAGGAGGGGCAGGTGCCGGCAGGCATCGGAGGCGACACGGCGGGGCCTCAGGGACCAGGAGGGACCGATGGAACACGGGGTGGAGCCGCATGGAGCGTGGCAGAGTCAACCGATA
Organism: Ptyas mucosa; assembly: GCA_012654045.1. NCBI lineage: Eukaryota > Metazoa > Chordata > Lepidosauria > Squamata > Colubridae > Ptyas > Ptyas mucosa. Next base: position 11,255 of record WNWU01018744.1, on the reverse strand, counting down.
GGCCACCGGGTTGATGAATGCCTTGACGGGGAAGGGACCGATGAAGTGGTGGTCCAGTTTCTTCACTGGTCGGTCTGTGGGCAGGTGCTTCATGGACAGCCACACCCGATCCCCGACTTCCAGCGGTGGTGTAGCTCGTCACGAGCGGTCGGCGACCTGCTTGTAATCCTCCTTCGCCCGGATCAGCTGCCGCCATACCAGTTGCTGCACAGCCTGCAGTTCCGAGAGGAAGTCCCGGGTCTTGGGAACAGGGGAATCCGGAATCGCCAAAGGAAAGAGCCGGGGATGGTAGCCGACGTTGGCATGGAACGGGGTCATCTGGGTGGAGGTGTGCTGGGAGTTGTTGAAGGCGAACTCCGTCAGGGGAAGGTACTCGACCCAGTTGTCCTGCTGCTGGTTGACAAAACAGCGGAGGTACTGCTCCAGGATGCCGATGACCTTCTCTGTGCCCCCGTCCGTCTCCGGATGGTGCGACAACGACAGGCACACCTGCACCTCCAACGCGGCCATCAGGCTCTTCCAGAAGCGGGCCGTGAACTGGGCCCCGCGGTCCGACACCACCCGGTCCGGCAGGCCATGGAGGCGGAAGATGTGCTGCAGGAATAGACGTGCCGTGGTGCGGGCTGACGGCAGGCCGCGGCACGGGATGAAATGCACCATTTTGGTAAGCATGTCCACCAGCACGAGGACGGTCGTGAACGTGACGGACAGCGGCAGGTCTGTCAGGAAATCCATGGAGATGCGACTTCCGGTTCCGGTCCCGCGGGCGACGGACACTGATCGGGCTAGCTCTGGCCCCAGTGTCTGATCCCCCCCATCTGGAGGCCCTTTGGGCCAAACGCCCCAACCTTTGGGGCATTTGCCGTTTGAGGGCGGCTCGCCAGGGGTCTCCTGCCTCACATCCAGGGGCCGGGAGGCCGATGCTGGCACGCCCGAGGCTCCAGAGGGGGTGGGAGGCAATCGGCGGCCTTTTCTGAGGCCGCGGACGCGCCACAGCGCCTGAGGGGACCGGCGTTTATTCACAAAGCACAGCGGATTGAGCTGATTGACTGGAGATTTGAGCAGGCATCCTGGAGGTGAGAGGGGGGGATTGGAGTCCCCCCCTTGTAGCTGGAAAGGTGCCGTGGCTGACAAGTAGGGGGAAAGAAATGGAAGGAAACCCCTTACTTTGTTGACTTTTCTTCTGAGGATGACTCTATCAGAATTTGTTGGAGAGGTCTGGTGGCCTCTCTTCCCGGTGGTGGGCTATGGCGGCGGTCCGACTTCCTGCTTCTTTATTTATGATTGAAGACAACTCTCCTCTAAGGCTTCCTGTTTGACCTACTCTATACTCCGGACTCGTTGCTCCTGTGAGCGCCCACTGGTGGATATTTGAAAAATTACACTGACTGTCAATCCCTCTTTCTTTTCTGGAGGTTTGTCTTTTGATTTCTCATCTTCTATTACTGCAAGATGGCTAAGGGTCATAAATCAACAGCAGCTGACATGGAAAATTTTTTGGAAAGACTGGCGAAATTGGATCAGAAGCTGGACAAGTTGGATGATTTGCAAAAAGGATTATCTGAAATTAAATCTGAAATGACACTTATGAAAAAAGATTTAAATGATGTTCAACAGCTGGCAGAGCAAAACAAGAAGAAGATGGGGGTCTGGAGGGGGAGGTATGGGCACTCCAGAGGGTGGAAGAAGGGAGAGGAAATGCAATGTTAACTTTACAATTGGATAAGATGTCTTATTTTCTCAGGTTTCAAAACGTGGAGCAACTTGACCAAGAAAATTTGAGAGAAGTGATGGTTAAAATGTTGGGTGAATTTCTAGAAAGAGATTTGGAGTCCATTGGAAGGGATGTGGATTTGGTGTATAGAGTAAACTCACAATTTGCAATTTTACATAGTTTACCAAGAGAGGTTCATATTAAATTTGTAAGAAGGGAACTGAGAGATGAGATATTGAGAAAACAAAGACTGGGGGCGCTGGTGTACAGGGGCAAGGAGGTCACCATCCTGAAGCAGATTCCCAGACAGGTACGAGAATCAAGGAGAAAATATTATTTTTTATCAAACAAGCTGTACCTTAAGGGAGTAGGTTTTAGGTGGTTGATTCCGGAGGGTTTGATGATTTTTTGGGAGGATAGTAAGAAGAAAATTAATAACGTAGCGGAAGCTAAGGCTTTTTTTGACCAACATAAATCCTTCCTAGATGGAGAAGATACAGGAGTCGAAGAGGGGGAAGTATTAGATGATCAAGGAGCGGGGGCGGATGGAGCTGTGGCGGCCCTGGGGGAGGGGGGAGGCCAGACCATGGTTTTAAGAGCTAGAACCAGGAAATGAAGAAAGGAGGGGAATTCATTATTTAATGTCTTTTACTTGATATCTTTTTTTTCTCTCTCTTTTTATTGTATTTTGTATAACACTTTGGCTATTTGCTTTTTTCTGTAACTTTTATACAACCTGGTTATTTGTTTTGATTTAATATAATAATGTCTGTTGTCTGAGAACTTAAAAAAGAGAATAATAATTGAAATATCTTTTTACAAAGATATTGAAAATTCAACATATTGTAAACTATAATACTGTATATTTTTAACCAATAAAAACTTTTTCCAAAAAGAAGGAAATCCATGGAGATGTATCCCCACGGTCTCTCTGGTGTCGGCAGCGGCTGAAGAAGCACAGGAGGTGGGCCAGACGCGGCTTTCGCCTGTCGGCACGGCACGCAGGATGTCACATATGCGTGCACGTCGTGCCGTACCCGAGGCCACCAAAACGTCCGCGTCACCAGGTTCAAAGTCTTAAAGAACCCAAAGTGCCCTGCCGCGGGGTTGTCATGGCACTGGTTCATGATGAGGGCTCGGAGCAGACTCCTGGGCACGTACAGCCGGCCCAGGTGCTTCAGCAAACCTTCCTCCAAGGTCCATGGGGACGCAGGGCCAATGTTCACTTTCCGCTGCTGCGACCAGTCATCCCGGTGCTGCGCCCCCTGCACCTGAGCCCGCAAGTCCACCGGTTCCTGGACCGTGGCCAAGGATTCTGCTGGCAGCACCGTCCGGGGGAGAAGGCAGTCCTTGGGACAGAAGTATTCTGGCTTGCGGGATACGGCGTCCGCCCTCTGATTGAGGCTGCTCAGAATGTACGTGACTCGGAAGTTGAACTGGGCAAAGAAGAGTGACCACCGGATCTGCCGCTGGTTCAACTTCCTGGCCGTGGTGAGGTGCTCCAGGTTCCGATGGTCCATCCGCACCTCCACCTGGTGTCGGGCCCCCTAGAGGTGATGCCGCCAAGCCTCAAACGCGGCCTTGATAGCCAGCAACTCCTTTTCCCAAATGGTGTAGTTCTGCTCGGCCGGATTAAGCTTCCTGGAGTAGTAGATGCAGGGAAAAAGAGTGCCGCCATCCAGCGGGGCCTGTAGCAGCACCGCCCCAAGCACAACGTTGGATGTGTCCGTCTCGACCACGAACGGATGGTGTGGATTGGGGTGCTTCAGGACCGGCTCCATAACAAAAGCCCCCTTGAGGATCTCAAAAGCCTGCTGCTGCGGGGGCCCTCACTGGAACGGAACCTTCTTCTGCAGGAGCTGGGTCAGCGGCAAGGACAAGGTGGCGAAGCCTGGGATGAAGGTCTGGTAGTAGTTGGCAAACCCCAACAGGCGCTGGACGTCCTTCAACCAACGTGGGGGTTCCCAACTGCATAAGGCCTCCACCTTGCGTGGGTCCATGGCGATGCCCTCGGGGGTGATGATGTGCCCGAGGAACTCTATGGAAGTCTGGAAGAAGTAACATTTCTCCAACTTCGCATAGAGTTGGTGCTCCCGCAGGCACTGCAGGACCTGGCGGACATGCTGGAGGTGGCTCTCCTGGGTCCGGGAATAGATCAAAATGTCATCCAGGTAGATCACCATGAACCGATCCAGCATGTCCCGGAACACATCGTTCATCAAATGCTGGAAAATTGCGGGGGCGTTGGTCAAACCGAACGGCATGACAGTGTACTCGAAGTGGCCGTACCGGGTGCCAAACGCCGTCTTCCACTCGTCCCCCTCTCGCACGTGCACCAGGTTGTAGGTCCCACGGAGATCGAGCTTGGTGAAGATCGAGGCCTCCCGCAACCTCGCCATCAGCTCCGGGATCAACGGCAGGGGGTAGCGATTCCGCACCGTGATGGCATTCAGGCACCGGTAGTCGCAGCACAAGCGTAAGTCCCCCGTCTTCTTCTTCACAAAGAGGACCGGGGCCGAGAGAGGGGAGGTCGAAGGCCGGATGAACCCTTGGGCCAGGTTTTTGTCCAGAAAGCCCGGAGGGCGGCCAACTTGGGCTCCGACATTGAGTACAGGCGTCCCAATGGCAGGGGCGCATTGGGCAACAGGTCCACCGTGCAGTCGTAGGGGCGGTGCGGGGGCAAGTGGTCCGCCTCCTTCTCGCTGAACACGTCGGCAAAAGGTGTCAGCTCCGGAGGCAAGGAGATGGCTGGGGTGGAGACATCCTGGCCGGCACAGGTGTGGCGGAGGTGGTCGATGCACTGCAGGCTTGGGAATGAGATGGCATTCCTCAACCAGGCCACCTGAGGGTCGTGGGCCCGCAGCCAGGCCATTCCCAAGACCACAGGGAAATGGAGGTCCGCTGTCACATAGAATTGGATAGCCTCCTCGTGCATCCCAATGGCGAGGCGCAAGGGCTGAGTAGCAAACTTGATGGGCCCCGCCACGAGTTCCCGCCCATCAATAGTCTCAACCTGCAACGGAGGGTCCACCGGAACCAAGGGGACCTTATAATGGGCCACAAAGGCCTGGTCCATAAAGTTCGTTGTGGCCCGAGTCCACCAGCGCATGCACCTGGAGCCCCTCCGACCGGTTGGCCAACAAAACCCGAGTGTCTAGAATCAAATGCCGAGGGGGCTCACAGTCCACAGCCGCCGACTCTGGCGGGGCCTGGTTACGTGCCTGGCCCAGGGTTTCCCCTAGACCAGGCCTGGCCTGTTTCCCGGCTGGTCACGCCGAGACTCGGGAACAGGCTTGGGCGCCCCCCCTCCGCTTCCTGGGGCACGAGGCGGCAAAATGTCCAGTCTCGCCACAATACAAGCACAGTCCTTCCTGGCATCTCCGCATCCGCTCCTGGGCCGTCAGGTGAGGTCTGGCCGCTCCGAGCTCCATGGGCTCCTCAACCATCGTCACCAAACGCGGGATGGTCTGGGGCGCTGTCGGTGCGGGACGCGAGGGTGTGGGAGCTGCCGGGGGTTCCTGAAGAGCCCGACGAGGCCGTCGCCGGAGGAGGTGGGCGTCGATCCGCAGGCACTGGATCACCAGCGCGTCGAGGGTCTGAGGCACCTCCACCCGAACCAACTTGTCCTGCAACTCATCCGAGAGGCCATCCTGGAAAGTGTCCATGAGCGCTGCCTCATTCCAGGCCGAGTCCTGGCTGAGAAGTTGAAACTCCGCAGTATAGTCCTGCAGGGGGCGCTTCCCTTGTCGGAGGTCCTTGATGCGCCTCACTGCTGTCTGAACCCGGAGGGGGTGCTCGTACATCACGTGCAGGTGTTGCAAAAAGCCCTGATAGTCCAGAAGCAAGGGGCTATTTGCAACAACAGGGGTGTGGCCCATCGGGCGGCAGAGCCGGAAAGGTAGCTGATCGTGAATGCCACCCGAGCCCGATCATCCAGAAAATCCTCCGGCCTCATTGCCATGAAAAGCTGGCACTGTCCCAGGAAGGCCGGGAACATCTCCGTCTGCCCAGAAAACCTCTCTGGCACGTTCACTGGGCATCTGGAACGGGGAGGAGGGGGAGGAGGAGGAAGGGGGGGGGAGCTGCAGGAGCATTCCCCAAAGCAAGCTGGGCAGTTAGCTGTGCCACTTGCTGCTGCAGAAGCTGATTGGCATCTTGCAGCTGCTGTAACTGCTGCTGCAGCTGTTGGTCCATCGTGGTTAAATGATGGTTTACGTTTCAGGTGACGGACAAGATGTTCTGTCCCCGTCCTCCACACACACATCCCACACAGACAGACGAGGGTTAAAGGAGTAGCACACACACGGAAGGTTCATTATCATGGCTTGGCAGCCCTTTGTAAACTGGCTGCCAAGGTCTTTACTAAACAAGGGGGGGGGGGAATACCTCCACCAGATAACAAAACACGTACACACCAATTGAGGGAAATATAATTCAAAAGTCCAAAGCTTTCCAGCCGGCTGATGCTTAGCTCCAAGGACTAGCCAGGGTAAAACTTTGTCTATCACAGAATTCCAACTGCTACCCCACTCCTTTAAATAACCTGTGGGGTGTGGTCCTGTGGGGTGTGGTCCTGCTAATCCCTGGCACGGTTCCTCATTTGTTGAGCTCTCTTATCACGCTGGTGCTGGCGTGGGTCCAGCCACCTCTGGCCTTCCTCATTATCCTCCGACTGATCGGAGACACCTGACTCCTGACTCATCTCCTCTCCTTCGGCCGGCAGCTGATGAATTACCAGGGAGGAGGGGCCGGGGGAGGGAGGCCTGGCTGACTCCTCTCCCTCCTGTTCGGAGCCTTCTTCCTCCGATGCGATGGCCTCGGGGGTTGGAGCCACAACACAACTGTTCAATTTTTTTAAAGTAACTAAACTAAGAATAATTGCTAGAAACATCGATCCAACAAAATAGTACAATGTTTGATTTAGAGAAAGTGCACGATAAACTAAACCAGCCTGAATTGTGGAAGGTTCTGCTTGAATATGACATTGAAACTTGGCTGCTGAATGAAACTTGGCTGCAGATATGCTAAAACATAACTGAGAATTTTAAGAACAGTTCAAAATTTAGCAAGTAGTAACACACCTCTGATTGCTTAATGTATTTATCAATAAACGTTAATAGCTTGCTGATGTAACTCATGCCATCTACAAAGTCTTACATGGCATGGGAGCAGGATATTTGTCGATCCAATTTTCTCCAATTGTCTCAGCCTGCTCCATCAGCTCCAGAAGGAATAGCATGCTCTAGGTCTGTGATGGCGAAACTATGGCATGTGTGCCAAAGGTGGCACGCGTAGCCATATCAGTGGGCCCACCAGCTCAGCTCTGGCGTGCATGCTGGTGCCAGAGAGTTGATTTTTGGGCTTTTTGTGCCAACCAGAAGAGGGAAACAAGCTGTTTCCTGCCTCCAGAGGGCCTGGTGGGGGTCTCTCTAGGAGTCTCTGGAGGCTGGGGACAGCAAAAAGCGTCTCTTCCTGTCCAACCGGGAGTTGGGAAATGGGCCGTTTAAGGCCTCCTGAGGGCCTCCAACAGGAGGCTGTTTTCACCCTCACCTGATGCATAGAGAGGATCTGGAGCCAGGTAAGAAAGAAAAACGGGCCTACCGGGCCATCATATGCCAGGAAGGGGGGGGGGGGATGCACACGAATGCACAGAGCAGGGTGCATAGAATTATGGGTGTGGGCACATGTACACACGAACCTCCCCCACCCCCCACCCCTCCTGGCACGCGATGGCAAAAAGGTTAGCCATCAGTGCTCTAGGTACTATTTATTAAGGAGTGCAATCTAATAGTACCCTAGTAGTATGCCTTTTATGTAACTCAACCTTTATGTAACTGCATCAACCTTTTCAAGTAGGCCAGGTCACAAATCTGATGGTGCAGGAATTCCAGGAATACTACTTTATTGTGATATGTTATAGAAACAGACAGTTAAAATCTAGTCCAAAAAATGCATTTTCCCCATTTTAAAAGCATTGAGGTTTACTTGGAGCGATTCTACATCTTTTTCTCACACATTCTACTTCCTCATGACTGATCAACATTTTATCTTTTCAACTTTCCTTTCAAGACCGTGCTAAATTCTTCAAAATCAATGAATATTAGTAATTTTTAGTTTTTTGTTTTTAGATGGTCCTTTGTGTTGAGTTCTGGTCTCACTACAATTATGTAGCATTTAGGGAAAAAGATAGATCCCAATATTCCTATACCAGAAGCCAAGATGGAGAAGATCTCCACAGCCACCATGTATTTTCCTTTGGTGCTCAGATACGTTGGGACAAAAGTGATCCACACGCTACAAAACACTAGCATGCTAAAAGCAATAAATTTGGCTTCATTAAAAGAGTCTGGCAGTTTTCGAGCAAAGAAAGCCACAATGTAGCTGATAAGAGCAAGAAATCCCATATAGCCTAAGATATAATAGAACATACTGCCTGATCCTTCATTGCATTCAACTACAATCTCTTCTGGAAGAGAATGCATGTCCAAATTTGGGAAAGGAGGGCCAGTGCATAGCCACAATATGCAAATAATTGCTGGAATGCAGGAACAACAGAGAATCAGAGAGTATGAAAATCTTTGCCCCACCCATTTTCTCATTTTTGATCCTGGCTTAGTAGCCATAAAAGCTAGAACCACTGTGACGGTTTTGGCCAAAACGGAAGAGACCGCAACCGAGAAGATGATCCCAAAAGCAATTTGACGAAGAAGACAGGTCAGCAATTGGGGCTGACCAATGAACAGCAAGGAACACAGGAAGCAGAGGAAGAGGGAGACAAGGAGAAGATAAGTGAGATTCCGGTTGTTAGCTTTGACAATGGGAGTATTGCGATACTTTATGAAAATTCCAAGTACCACCACTGTGGTCACAGAAAACGAGAGAGCCAGAACTGTCAAAGTGATCCCCGAAGTGTCATTATAAGACAAGAAATTTAGATCCTTGGGAATGCACATATTTTTTTCCTTGTTTGGATATTGTTCTTCTGGACAGTCTAAGCAGTCATCCATATCTGTGAAAATATGTATTTCAGAATTCATAGCAGTATTTCAAATTTGCATACTTTTGTTTACTGAGAAGTATTTCTTAATCAAAAACATTCTATGTCATAAAATATCAGTGGACTACTATGGTTCTTGGAACTGAAATGTGCAATAATTCTCATCATTCATTGCCTTCAGTCCTCCAAAGTAAACATGCTGGCAGATATACTCAGGAAACCTTAACACCTATTCACATCTCTGTTAAATATATCTTTGTTCAATCTTGCTTTTGGAGAGCTCAACTAGAATAGAAGTCTCATGAATAATCAGGATGATCCGAAGGGGTTCAGTGGTTAGAATGCAGTGCTGTAGACTACTTCTGCTGACTACTGGCTACCTTCAATTTGGCAGTTTGAATCTCACCAGGGTCAAGGTTGATTCAGCTGGATGAGGATCCAGATTGTTGGGGGGCAATAAGCCGATTCTGTAAAACACTTAGAGAGGGCTGCAAAGCACTGTGAAGTGGTATATAAGTCTAAATGCTACTGCTATGTGTGTGATATTTCTGTCCGCCTTTATAGATACGCATATACATAAATATAATGATACAATATTTCCTACCTCTTTCATTTGAAAATTTTCTTGATGGACAAGTAATACAATCATAGCAACAAAATGGCTTCCCCTCCTTCCTTTTCTTTCTGGAGCCTGGTGGGCAATGATCATTGCACAGAGCAAGAGGTATAGTCTATTCATTAATGAGAGAGAGAAATATATTTTATTTCCTTGAATCCAACCATTTTCAGAAATCAGTACATCCATCATATACTTCTAAAAAATATTAGTTATGTGTGTGTGTGTGTGTGCAGATATGTACACATATAAGAATCAACTGATCCAAAATAGCATGTTGTCAGGTTTCGACGTAATCTCAAATAAATTTCATTCTCAAACACAAAGTCTTTGATGAATCTCTCATTTATTGAAGAATTTACGATCCGACCTGAGCTCATATGCAGCCAAAACTGATTCTCTGAAACCAACCACTCCCTTTCTGCTTCTCAAAATCTCAATGCCCATTGGCCATCTTCCAAGTCAGTCTCTTCTGCCAATTACTTCATATCACAGGAATGTCCCCCTCCCCCATCACCTGGGTTACCCTATCTACGAACGGGGAGAAGAACACTAGATCAAATGCCAAGCTACTAAAACTTCAAACTGCTTCTGCTAGCTATTTTTTTTTCTCTTTTCTCTTGGATCTTCATGGCAGCAATGAAAATAGAACAAGTTAGATCGCTGACACATGTATAATTGATGAAGCTTACCTTTACTCAGAATAGGCTTTTTTCATCACTAATACGTTGAAATAACCTACTGTATATAGAAATAGAAATAGAATAACAGAGTTGCAAGGGACCTTGGAAGTCTTCTAGTCCAACCTCATACTTAGGTAGGAAACCCTTCAGGAAAATGGTTATCCAACATCTTCTTAAAAACTTCCAGTGTTAGAGCATTCCCAACTTCTGGAGGCAAGTTGTTCCACTGATTAATTGTTCTGTCAGGAAATTTCTCCTTAGTTCTAAGTTGCTTCTCTCCTTGATTAGTTTCCATCTATTGCTTCTTGTCCTACCCTCAGCTGCTTTGGAGCATAGCTTGACTCCGTCTTCTTTGAGGCAGCCCCTGAGATATTGGAACACTGCTGTCATGTCTCCCCTACTCCTCCCCCCCCATTAAACTAGACATACCCAGTTCCTGCAACCATTCTTCATCTGTTTTTCTTGCCTAAATGTAGAACCTTACTTTTTTCACCATTGAATTTCATTTTCTTAGATAGCGCCCAATGTTCAAATCTGTCAAGACCCTTCTGAAAGTATCTGAAGCCTATCTTCTGGAGTGTTGGCTATTCCTGCCAGCTTGGTGTCATCTGCAAATTTGATGGGTTTCCCATCGAAATCATTGGTGAAGATGTTGAAGAGTACTGGGCCTAACACAGAGCCTTGGGGTTGTCCACTGGGGTACTCCACTGCATACTGCCCTCCATGTAGATGCAGTTCCATTGAGGACTACACATTGAGTGTAGTTGGTCAGCAACGTTATGAATTCATCTGGTTGTGATGCTGTCTAACCCACATTTTTCAACTTTATCTAGTAGTAGGTTATGGTTTACTTTATCAAATGCCTTACTGAAGTCCAAGTAAATTATATCGATAGTATTCCTCTGGTCCACTAATTTAATGAATAACAACAACAACAACAACAATGATTAATGTCTTGTGATTATTCTGAGTTGTTCCACAAGAATTAGTGTTTACTGGTTGGATGCTGTTTCTGATGCCACATGGTGTTTGCAGCAGATATTTTTTTCTTTGCGCCCTGAAAGAAATATATTTGCTGCTACCTAGGATTGCACTGTCAACTTTGTAGGATATCTACAATAATCCCCTAAAAACTAATTATATAAAGGGGATGGAGAAAACAACTATCATCCTGTATCCTGTGGCTAATGTGACTTGAAAGTTTAGCATGGGTGAGGTGATAAGGATGGCCTAAATGCTAGACAG
>WNWU01018738.1:0-20640 GCA_012654045.1 Ptyas mucosa | reverse complement strand
TGTATATGTATATGTATATGTATATGTATATGTATATGTATATGTATTGGGGTGAAATCCAGCAGGTTTTGACAGGTTCTGGCGGTACCGGACATTTTGAATAGTTTGGACAACCGGCAAATACCACCTCTGGCTGGCCCCAGAGTGGGGTGGGAATGGAGATTTTGCAATATCCTTCCCCCTGGAGTGGGTGGGAATGGAGATTTTGCAGTATCCTTCCCCTGCCACGCCCACCAAACCGCGCCCAACAAGCCATACCATGCCCACCAAGCCACACCCATTAAGCCACACCATACCTACCAAGCCACGCCCACAGAACCGGTAGTAAAAAAATTTGGATTTCACCACATGTATGTATGTATGTATGTATGTATGTATGTATGTGTGTATAATTTCTAGCAAAATTGCTGTGTTTTCTCTGCTTCTTTTAATCCCAACTATTTCATGCTCACTTTGAGTATATACAATTGTTACAATCATTTTTTTCCCCTTATAAAGATATTATACAATATCTTTAGCTCCTTATATTTTTATAGTAATCATTCCCATTCATTCATTTTTTTTGTCTTCAGCTACTCTCTATTTCATCATTCCACTGGGCATCCTTTTTTCATTCTTTCTTTGGCATAATTTCACGCTCTTGGTATAATAACATTCCTCTTTTAACTGTTCCAGGTGGTTTCCTCAATCTCTTTCCTTATGTCCACTTTCGACTGCATGTGGCTGGCCGATCTTTTCAACTAAATTAACTTCTCAGCTGTTACTTCCAGTTTTATGATCTCGATTTAATAGAGAACTAGTATGTTAAGATGATCGTATGTCAAACTTGTGTTTGAAGACTTGTTGGTACTTAAAAGGCATCTCTTTTTCTTTCTTTCACAAAGAAAAATTTCTGTCCGGAATTGTAAAAAATGAAGTTGGTTGCTTTAGTTCCCTTCACAGAGTGATTCTCAAGGTCTAATAATTTCTTAGAAGTGGGCACTCTACGCTTATTCACTTGCTGCCCATTTCACTGAGATTTTATATGATTAAAGTAGCTTTGATTTGCAGTGCAGACATGTTTTAATTTTCCATGATTAAAATAATTAGGATAGCAAGGTAACCTCTGTGTGTAATCTCCTACATTTTTAATGACACGGTTTTTTAAAAAGTTCCTATCTAGATACTTTTCTCCTTCTGATACAGAGGTGGGTTTCAGCAGGTTCCGACCAGTTCTGGAGAACCGGTAGCTGAAATTTTGAGTAGTTCGGAAAACCGGTAGTAAAAATTCTGACTGGCCCCGCCCCCATCTATTCTCTGCCTCCCAAGTCCCAGCTGATTGGGAGGGAATGGGGATTTTACAGTATCCTTCCCCTGGAGTGGGGTGGGAATGGAGATTTTACAATATCCTTCCCCTGCCTCGCCCACCAAGCCATGCCCACTAAGCCATGGCACGCCCACCAAGCCACTCCCACAGAACTGGTAGTAAAAAAAATTGAAACCCACCACTGATTTGATACCCTTCATATAGATATGACTGCAATGCCCAAAATTACTAGTCCGAAAAGAGCAACCTTGATTATATGATCTCTGGCAATAGTTTAGTTGGGGTAGAGATCAGAATGAAATTTTAAATGTTTTCTGCATCATTGTTTTCCTGAAAAGTTAGAGGTTACATAGCAAATAAAATTATATTTGATTTTTCCGAATATATGATCAGCAGAAAACTATAAGAATATAAAAGATATAAATAAATGATATCTATAGTTGCCAGGTTCTGGATCCCAAAATATAATGCTAGGCTACACCTTTATAAAGCACCATATAAACTGATGATACATATGAAGTGTTAAAGATAGATACAAGCACCCCAAGTTGTAAGGAAGATCAATGAAGAAAATGAGCATGGTTTAGGGCCTTTAGCTTTTTTTTAAAAAGTTGGCAGTTGTTTTGCTATCCCCAAAATTAATTGGATAATTTCAGTTTATCTAGAGCAGGCAGGCCCAGCCTGTCGACCACATGCAGCCCTGGAGAGCTAGTAATGCAGCCCCACATGATCATAAAACATTTAACATTATGTGATACTTATATACATTAAAACTATATTATATATTGTATATGCAGCCTAAGACAATTCCTCTTCACTCAATGTTGTCCAGGCAAGCCAAAAAGTTGGACACCCGTGATCGAGAGTGTGAAATAAGCAGCTGGTGACCCAAAAGCATATTTGGCCGATAGGCATTTTTTCCCTACCTGACAAGCAAACTTACCAGATTTTAAGATGATGAAAAAGTTTTGTTGAATTTGAGCAAATATTACTTCTTCCTATCTTTTTTTCACTCACATATAATGCCCAAACAATAGGGATTAATACATCTGTGTGTATCCCTTCTGCAGGGTAGGGTGTGATACAGTGGTGAAATGTAAAATTTGTTACTACCGGATCTGTGGGCGTGGCTTGGTGGTGGTGGGGTAATGTGACTGGGTGGGCGTGGCCAACTTTTTTTTTTAACTTCTAAAAACATTTTTTCTACAACCTCTTTGGCCAAAGAGGTTGCAGAAAAAAATGCTTTTAAAAGCTTCTGGCGATCAGGCAACTCAGCTGGGATCGTCAGAGGCTTTTAAAAGCATTTTTTTTTCCTACAACCTCTTCGGCCGAAGAGGTTGTAGAAAAAATGCTTTTAAAAGTAAAAAACACAGCCTCTGATGATCGTGTGGCTCAGCTGGGCATTGGGGGGGGGGCGCAGGGATTTTTGCTACCGGTTCTCCGAACCACCCACCGCCATTGTTACCGGATCGGGCGATCTGGTCCGAACCGGGAGCATTTCACCCCTGGTGTGATATGATAAAATTTTTGTCCTGAACTTCCGGTTGAGCCAGCGGCATCGCCAGACGCTTCTTTTGAAGCGCCAGCCCCAGATTCCGTAGAACCGCAAGAACAGCGAAAATCGGCTGTCTTGCGGTTTGGAATCCTTCCCCCCAGGAAGAAGGGGGGAAGGAGAGCAGACGGGTGGGGTAGAGCTCCCTGAGGGCACCAGATTTACCTAATAATCTGGTGCTCGAAGATGAGAGCTCCCCGTGAAGCCTGTCAAAAGCTCCGGACCTGGGATGCCTCTGACTGGGAAGTCTTTCTCTGTCAGAACTAGATGCCGCGGCCACCCCATTAAACAACTTTAAACAAATACCTTTTGAATCAAGTTGGCAGAGCACAAGTTGCACGAAGGAAACAGCAAGTATTTTTTTTTCTCTTTTTCTAACTCCAGGGACTTACTTTCTTAAAAGATTTCTCTTAAGTGGAAAGTGAAAGCAAGATGGCGTTTGAGTTTCAACAGGGCGTGAAGAAGTGAAAGTTAAAAATAATTATTGAAAAGCCCCTGTTTGAAACGTAAAACTCCTTTTTGAAAAGTGGATGGAATAAGAAAGGATGTAATAATAATAACTCAAGCAGCAATATAAATTAAAAAGTCTTTTTTTTTCTTTTTTTCTTCTTGAAATTCTTTTTTTTCTTTTCTTTTCTTTTTCCCCGTCCTTCTGGAGGGGAAGGAAGAAGGGGGGCAGGATGGCTGGGCTTCTCGAAAACAAAGAAAGGAAAGGAGGGTTATTTAACTCTCAATGGTCTGAATTTGAGGAAGCTTTGAGTTCAATTACCTCTGCTTTATTGAAAAGAATTGATACTATATTTCAAGCTTCTCAAGCTGGAAACAATGAAATACATGGGAATACTGAGTTACAATCAAGCAGTGGGGGATTGAGTCAAGAGCTGGGAAAGGAAAAAAAACAACAAAAGATCATAGCAGATCTTACAGAAGAGAGAAAGATGAAGGTTGTGCAGGAGCAAGAAGCTCTGCAAGCTGATGACTTGTTTCCAGAAGAACCCATATTTCTGCAAAAAGTTTATAATATCCAATCCCAAAAACCGCAAATCCCTGCTGAAGTTAAAAAAGGCAGAGGGATCAAAGTTAAGAAGAAAGTTCGTAAAAAGGAAAAGAAGAAAGCCTGGAGAAAAGGAAAATAACCCTGCTTGACGAGATGATGGTCCTTAAAAAGCATTGTTTAAATGTTTAAAGATTTTGAACTTTTGGGGGGGAAGAAAAAAAAAATACTACACAGCAATTCAATGCCAGTTAACCAAGTGATGGACGATGAGGAGGCAATTTATAGTTGTATTGGAATATTTTGAGAAGAATAAACAGATCACAGCAATGCTGGTGTGTTGGGTTGTGAAATATGCCCTGACTTGAAGGAATTGGAACATTTTATTAAGGACTGTGATAAATCTGGATTTAACTGTAAACGTAGAAGTCTCATTGAATATACTAAATCGGAGTTTTCTGTTTGATGGTAATAAATATAAGGCAAAAGGACTATGGATCTAGAGCAATTGCAGTTGATCTGGTGGTTTCCTTAATACGTTTGATGGATCTACTAATCTAGTTTTGACTGGATTTGATGGATATTACTACAATTATAATTATAAAGTCACTCGGGGTTTTTTTTTTTTATAAAGAAGCAAATTACTATTTAGGTGGGTAGACGCAAATGATGAAGATATTCTACATGCTGTTGGAAGATGTGAAGACAAGAAGATTAGCAACTGGTTTAATCTAGTATGAAGAATTAAAATGTTTGATATAGTTATTGAATGATGTTTTATCTGTATTGATAAATTTATAAGAGGTTTGATTGTTATACTCCTTTTTTGACTAAAAACTTTATTATTATTGTTTTAAGTGTTTTAACTATAAATGGACCTTGATGGTTTAAAAATGGAGGACGGAAGATTTTATATAGTATTCTATTTTAAATTTGGGGGGGGGGGTTTGTTGTTTTTTTTTGATTGAGGGTTTTTTATTTTTCTCTCTTGTTGGGTTTTCTTTTTCTGTTTTAAATGAAAGAAGTTACAAAATATTTTGTTAGATTGTGTAGACTTAATAATTTGCTAAGTATTAATTAGTTATACTGAGTAATGATAGTTGTGATTACTGCTGTAACTATAAATGGAGACATGGAGATTGATTTTGTCAAATTAGATGGAATGAGAAGAAAAGAAGACTTGCTTTCCTTTAATTTACTTGTTTAATGATTAGGATTATGATAAGTGTGAAATGGAGTTTAACTTAGAGAATTTGAGCTGTATTTTATCATGTACTTGTATTTGCTCTGGGAAGTCCGGGGGGGTGGTGGGGGAGGGGGGAGAAAATGTATGTAAAAATTTTAATAAAAAACTTTTTCAATAAAAAAAAATTTTTTGTCCTGATTTGTTTAATATACAGTATCTGACCATACATATTGTGGTCGGGTGATACAATATAGCCTTAATTTATGTGATATGAATTTGAGCGCAGTGGTCCAAATTTCTATCTACTGATTGCCCCCATCTAACAGAACAAGAGAGTTGTATCCAAATCAGCCTGTGTAAGGCAATTAAATGTATGTTAATTTTACACGAATCATTTGCAGCAGTTTGTAGCAGTTGCATAATAACTTAATTATGCAAATGACATAGCTTATGCCAGTTGCAGGAAATGACATGATTAATGTAAATGAAGCAATTCAGTATTTATCATTAATGAACACCCCCCCCCCCCCCCAAATTGGTCCAGTTATGATTTCACTGCACTGCAAAATGTATATTGCTAATTCCTGGGTGATAGAAGTGGGTCATATATCTTCCGGATGTTGTACATTAGACAAGGTGTACTGTGATGTGAATGAATCATAGACTTATTTTAAAGGAAGGATGTTTAGAATTTTGCCTCTTTACCATTGCTGTGATTTTGTTTCCATGCTTCATAATTATATCCAATAATTAATCCAAAGTCACTCAAGTTATTTAGAGTTTTATGTTAGGCAAAGAGATAAATTTAGTTTTGTGATAATTCTATGACCTCAAGAGCACATTGCTGAATAATAGTATCCAAGACCCAACAGTTCTCCATGGCAGTGAGATATCTGAGTGGACATCAGAAATTGGCACATTTTGTATAGATTTATCTGTGCTTGCAACAAGCATAGGACTGGCTAACAGAGGTCAGTTTTTTACATTCTATTGGAAAAGAGGATGGGCATACTCTGTTAAGTGTTAATCTGCTTGCTTTATTTATGTACATTTGTGTGCACTCATGCGAGTTCTTGGTTGAATAGCTGGAATTTTTTAAAGAAGATGATTTGTGCTGAAATTCTGTAAAGTAATCTTGGCATTAAATCCTACAGGAGGAGATTTCTTTTAAACATACCAAAACCAAAGTGGTTTTTTTTTCTTTTCTAAAAAACTCTCATCTGATGGAATAGAAAGTTGTAACATTTCTATTATTTTATATATTTAATTTAAATCAAGTAGTTTTTTTCATTTTTTTCACTATTGAGCATCTATACCATGGGTGTCAAAGTCAAACTCAAAGTTTTTTCCCTTCCCGGAGCGGGGGTGGGCATGGCCTGTGCGTGACACATCCGGCCTGCGGGCTGCTAATATTTATTTATTTATTTATTTATTTAATTTATATGCCACCCTATCTCCGTAGGACTCAGGGCGGTTCACAACAATAAAATATCCAATAAAAGCGTGTTAAAATACATGTTAACCCCCCCCCCCCGTCCAGGCTGAACAACCATGTCTTTAAGTCGCGGCGGAAGGTGCAAAGGTCAGGGGCCAACCGGAGCCCCAGAGGAAGTTGGTTCCAGAGGGTGGGAGCACCCACAGAGAAAGTTCTGCCTCTGGGGTCACCAGTCAACACTGTCTAGCTGATGGCACCCTGAGTAGGCCCTCCCTGTGAGAACGGACCGGGCGATGGGGAGCTGTTGCTGGTTGCAGATGGTCCGACAATAGTTTGACCCCCCCCCTGGTATATACCTACCATCAATTTTCACTATATACATGATGTTTTACAGGCATCCCATCTGTTCAAACTTGGGACAGCTGGGGGGAATGAAATCCTTAGAATTCAATTTTACATGGAAAAATGAGGCTGATAATGTGTATCAAATCTCTAGACGTAGGCTTGAACTTCTTTTTATGACCAAAATTATGCATTCTGTTTGCTTGGCAATACTGAATTTTTTAGTAGGTATATTTGTCCTATATTTATTTGGATTACAAGTTTATTTAAGCCTGTGCTTTCTTCTTCACATGCGGGAGGTTGTGCAAAGTTTTACAAAATTGAAATCACAAAAGGCCTTTGTCATGTTGTTTGTTTATTTCTTATATTTTGTATTTTTACGGCACACTGGGTAATGAACATTTTGCCTGACTTTAAGTATTCCAAGAGAATGTTTCAAAAACGTTCTTTTGTTTGTGGTGTCTGAAAGAGAGTTGCGTTCCTAAAAAAGTACACTGGCTTGTGCCTGCGATTCATTAAAACCAGGGGTGAAATCCAGCAGGTTCCGACAGGTTCTGGAGAACCGGTAGCGGAAATTTTGAGCAGTTCGGAGAACCGGTAGTGGAAACTTTGAGTAGTTCGGAGAACCGGCAAATACTACCTTTGGGTGGCCGCAAAGTGGGGTGGGAATGGAGATTTTATAGTACCCTTCCCCTGGAGTGGGGTGGGAATGGAGATTTTGCAATATCCTTCCCCGGAGTGGGGTGGAAATGGAGATTTTGCAGTATCCTTGCCCTGCTATGCCCACCAAGCCACGCCCACCAAGCCACACCACGCCCACCAAGCCACGCCCACAGAACCGGTAATTAAAAAAATTGGATTTCACCACTGATTAAAACAGCCTTCTGTGTCAGGTTGGAAAAAAGATGCTGCTGTTTTAAGGAGTCCATTAAAGCAACTCTTGCACGGTGGAGAGTGTTATAATATTGCAGTGTTATAATATTGTGAGGACATCATTGCCATCTTTGAAGACTTAGAATCCTTCCCATTCTAGCTCTGGTCTAGTCTTTGGTGACTAAAATGTTCCCTTGCAATTGCCACTAACCCAAGGGTGAAATCTAAAATTTGTTACTACCAGTTCTGTGGGTGTGGCTTGGTGGTGGTGGGGTAATGTGAGTGGGTGGGCGTGGCCAATTTTTTTTTTTTACTTTTAAAACCATTTTTTACATGTAAAGCCATGTAAAAAATGCTTTCAAAAGGCTCTGACGATCCCAGCTGAGTTGCCTGATTGGCAGGCAACTCAGCTGGGATCGTCAGAGCTTGGATCGTCAGAGCCATTTAAAAGAAAAAAAAAGGCTCTGATGATCACGCGGCTCAGCTGGGCATGGGGGGCGGGGGCAGGGATTTTTGCTACCGGTTCTCCGAACTGCCCGCCGCCATCGCTACCTACTCGCCCGAGCCGGTCTGAACCGGGAGCATTTCACCCCTGCACTAACCCCCTTGAAATAGTTTTGAAGAACTCTTAAGTGACCATGATAAACACCTTGGACATTGCAAACACTGGAAGTAGTGGATTATATTTTAATGGTTATGATTATTTTAAAGCCGGATTTTGAATTCTAGCAAACAATTCTTGCTTGTGAGTGTTGGTGCAGGAGAGAAACACGCACATACATATAAACTTATATTCCACCTCATGTGTTTCCCAGTTCTTATGATTGTGGAGGAAAAATGGAATGTGTGTTGGGCATTCTTTGTTAAGATATTAAAGACAAAAGGGAATGTAATCCCATTTCTAGTCTGTGTTCCTTTTTTTTAATTTGCATGTCTTTATAGACTTTAATGGAAATTGCAATAGTTAAAAATACATTGTTAAAAATGTGTATTATTTCATCAGATTTAATTTCTCCCAACCATTTTCTATTTCTATATCTTTCTCTTAACTGTTACACAAATCTATAGAGAATTATAATATAAATCTATTTTGGAGTAGGGATTAGAAGTCTTTCAATTCATCCAACATATAAACCTAAATCCCAATTCAGACATTTCTTAAATAGTTGCCTGGAATGTTGTCTGTTATGACGTTATGAAATTTTTCCTTTCATTCAGGAAACAGGACACAAGACTCTGTTTCGTGACTGAATACTGTACATAGATCTCGACTAAGCCTGGAGAAATAATAATCCATTTGTCTAAAAATGAAACTTCTTGATTTCTTACGGTTTTTTTTCCCTTCCTTGGCAGAAATGCAAGTTGTCCACAAAAATAATGGCAGAGCTTTAGATTTATAGTACAGCTTTGTATTTCCACCCAGGAACGAGAGGCTACATTAAAATGAGTTCATGCTATAGCTTGGAATATGTGTATATCAATTCATCCTAAAAATATGTTTTTCATATCTATATATCATTCCAACATTGCACGTAGGACAGGAAACTGTGTAGCGTCCATCACCCTGGAAGCAAATTTGAATATTGAAAATCAATAATGGGCTAAGTTGGATTGATTGACTGAAAGAAAAGAAACATACAACTCATGACCAGTTGCTTAGCTGTTATTTGAAGTTGTGATAGACCAGTGATGGCTAACCTTTTTGCCGTTGCGCGCCAAAAGTGGGCGGAGCGCGGGGGGGTCATGCATGTGCGTGCCCACACCCATAATTCAATGTTCTCCTCGTGCCCCGCTCCCCCTGCACATGTGCGCGAGACCCCCTGCGCTCTCCCCGCTTTTGGTACGCGATGGCAAAAAGGTTATTAGTGGGCCTGTTAGGCCCGTTTTTCGCCCTCCCCAGGCTCCAAAAAAGCCTCTTGAGCCTGGGGAGGGCGAAAACAGCCTCCCCCACCCCCACCCCAGAGGCTGGAAACGGCCCGTTTCCCGAGTTCCAGTGGGCCCGGAAGGCCTGAAAATCAGCTGGTCGGCACACACATGCGTGCTGGAGCTGAGCTAGGGCAACACCTGCGTGCCCACAGATATGGCTCCATGTGCCACCTGTGGCACACGTGCCATAGGTTCGCCAACACGGTGATAGACCCTCCAAAAGGTCTTATGAATCAGTTTTAAAGTTCAGACAGCCCCTCTTACAGTCATGTGAACTCATTTTGAGTACTTGGCAGTCAGCTCTAGGTACAGTGGTTTACAGTGTCCCGTGTTCATGGGACCACGATTTACAGTGTTTTGCTGAAAAACGGGGTTTCCTTCTGGTTTTCGGCAAAAATGAACAATAGGTTTGCTTAATGACTACAGTGTTTGCTTAAGAACTGGGGATTCACTTAATGATAATGATGATTCATGTAATGACTGCTACAAAAACAAGGTTGTAAAATTGGGCCAGTCATATGATGGTTCATTTTACCACCCTGAAGACTTAGGACCGTAATGAGCAAACTCCACTACAATCATAAGCCAGGGACTACCTGCACTTCTTATGTTTTAGATGAAACATACATAAATCCAAATTATCCTTATTCTGTATCAAAACATGCTGCTCACCATCTGCAGGTCTTATAATACTTTTTCTAAAAATAGCTTGTCAATGTTTTTAACGGTCGTTCACTAGCCAATATAATGAAGGCAGCCTATTGCACCTGAATCTCTCTGAGGATGCATTCTGTTTCATGTCTGTTTTACAGAAAGTGCCATCAATATTTAGTTTGTTTGTTTGATTATTTATTTATTTATTCAGTTTCTACAGCCACTCATCTCAGCCAAGTGCCTTTGGGGGGCTGGGGTGGGGGATTGCCATTCTAAAACTATAAAACAGTTAAAATAGTTTTTTAGTGGGATTCTAAATTTTATAAGATTTGGGGTTTTAAATTGGGAAGCCGATTGATTTAATGCATTTTTAACTATCTTAACTTTTGTATTTATATGTATTTTAATTTTGGCTGTTTACCACCCTGAGTCCCATTGGGAGAAGGGCGGTATACAAATTAAATTAATAATTAAATAAATTAATAAATAAATAAAATAATCAAAAACAATAAAAACATCCACAAAGTAAATACAAGTTTATTACATTAACTTTTATAGCGTCCTGAGGTAAAACCGTTCAGAGTACCCTGTTTCTCCCAAAATAAGACATCCCCTGATAATAAGCCCAATCGGGCTTTTGAGCACATGGCAATAAGGCAGGGTCCATGCCTTATGCTTCCGGTCCAGACTGGCTCGGGCGTGTAGGTAGCGATGGCGGCGGGCAGTTCGCAGAACCGGTAGCAAAAATCCCTGCCCTGCCTCCCATGCCCAGCTGAGCCGTGCGATCATCAGAGCCTTTTTTTTCTTTTAAATGGCTCTGATGATCCAAGCTCTGACGATCCCAGCTGAGTTGCCTGCCGATCAGGCAACTCAGCTGGGATCGTCAGAGCCTTTTGAAACCATTTTTTACATGGTTTTTACATGTAAAAAATGCTTTTAAAAGTTAAAAAAAAAATTGGCCATGTCCACCCACTCATATTACCCTCTCCACCAAGCCACCCCAACAGAACCAGTAGTAACAAATGTTAGATTTCACCCCTGTAATAAGGCCAAGCGCTTGTTTCAGGGTTCAAAAAAAAATATAAGACAGGATCTTATTTTCGGGAAAACATGGTAGCAACCAAATGTACAGTGCCTGAATTCAAAAATTAGAAAGTTTTAAACCTGCATTTTATACTTCTCTTTTAATGTTTGTCATTTGAGTTTAATTTTTTGAGAAGTTCTTTCAGCTAGAAGCCGTTTGCGGCTTTTGTAAACAGTTATTAAATGCAACCACTAGTACTTTTGCCTATACTAAAAAACAAACCTCAGAGGGACCTTGTTTCAACTGATGCAATTTGTGCTGATTCTGTTAATGGTTGAATTGGCTCAAGTATGAAATAGAACTGCCCTTAATTAAATTAAATTCAGAGTGAGCCAAGTTATAACAAGCACAACCTTCCTGAGGAAAACTAAAAAGAATGTGATGAATTGTTAATTAAAATAAGTTTACTTATAGTTTATTGCTTGTAGATTGAGTACTGTATTATCATTTATTTAGTATGTTACCTCTATCCAAGGCTGAAAATGAAACAATAAAACTGTAAAACAGACAAATCCAAATTTCATAAAGCCAGCATACATAAACTCATAAAAAAAATCTTAGCTATTTTAATGTAGATGCCAGTCTTGAAACCAGCCATTTCCTGGTCATCTGTGCCCTATTCTTTAATATCTTACACAAAGATGTCTTGACGACCCTTCTGAGTGGCAATACTGTAGGGAGGAAACTTTCTTGTCTTTGATTGGCAGGCTGTCACAGAATGAATGGACCTTGACCGAGAAGGCCTGCCCCTGCTACCCCAGTCCTCCTGTCTTCCAGGGGAGTAGAATCCATAATATTATATTCCGTTTTGGTCAGAAGGTAGAATCTATATTATTCCTTTTTGGCCTGCTTGTATTGAATGGACGGATTCTACTTGAGCAGGTTGTCTCAAATAGGCTGTCTTCCAGTTTTGGTTACCTCACTATAAAAAAGATGTTGAGACTAGAAAAAGTGCAGAGAAGAGCAACCAAGATGATTAGGGGACTGGAGGCTAAAACATACAATGAATGGTTGCAGGAACTGGACATGGCTAGTCTAGTGAAGAGAAGGACCAGGGGAGACATAATAGCAGTGTTCCAATATTTGAGGGGCTGCCACAGAGAGGAGGGGCTCAAGCTATTTTCCAAAGTACCTGAAAGGTCAGACAAGGAATAATGGATGGAAACTGATCAAGGACAGATTCAACCTAGAAATAAGGAGAAATTTTCTGACAGTAAGAACAATCAACCAGTGGAACAGCTTGCCTTCGGAAGTTGGGGAGCTTCATCACTGAAGGCTTTCAAGAAGAGATTGGACTGCCATTGTTGGAAATGGTGTAGGGTCTCCTGCTCGGGCGGGGGATTGGACTAGAAGATCTACAAGGTCCCTTCCAACTCTGTTAATCTGTATTGTTAAATACAACCAGGACGATGACATACAGGTAGTTCTCAACTTACAACCATTCATTTAATGATGGTTCAAAGTTGCAGTGGCCTTGGAAAAAGTGACCTATGTTCACACTCATGACCATCGCACCACCCCTGCTGTTATATAATTGCAATTGAGGCGCTTGGCAAATGGCTTGCATTTACAACCACTTGTAGCATCCTATGGTAACATGATAGCAATTTGTGATCTTTTTTGCTGATTTCCAGGGGGAAAAATGCCTATTGGGGATTCACTTAAACATGTGTGATTTGCTTAATGACTATGTGATCTTTTTAATGGTTGTGGTGATCCATTTAATGACCGCTGTAAAAATTGTCATAAAATCAGATCTCACTTGACTTATGACTGCAATGACTTATGGACATTTGGGTCCCAATGGTGGTCATAAGTCAAAGAGTGGGGTAACTTGCTGTGACCAACTCACCATGGCCAACTTGCTGCAGCCAACCTCCTGCAGGACAACGTGTTGCAGCCAACTCACCATGGGACAATTCACCCCAGAACAATTCAACAGTTCAATTATTTAAAATAATTTAAAAAATCTATGTTAATGTTTGTCATTCACATTTGATTTTGTCCCTCCTTTTAATAATAATAATAATAACTTCATTGTCATTGTACGTGTATACACAGTATACCCATACAACGAAATTCACTTAAACACCCAAAGACCAGGTCCAACACACATAACAATCCCCAAACACACTCCCACCCACCACAAATTCCCCATCCCTAAATCACCCAATCATCCACACAACAGATCAAGTAATACTGTCCAACAGCTCACTGATAGTGGCCCTTTAGTTCATTGTTGAGTGCCATTATAGTTCTGAGATAAAAACTATTGAGAAGACGTGTGGTCCAAGTTTTAAATTTTGCTGTATCTTCTGCCAGAAGGCAACAGTCCAAAAAGATTGTAAGCAGGTTGGGAAGAGTCTCTGAGAATGTTATGTAACTTCCTCAACACTCGAAGATGTCGTCCAGGGATGGTAGCTGGAGCCTGATGATATTCTGGGCAGTTTTAATGATTCTCTGTAGAGCTTTTTTGTCCGCTACAGAGCTGCTCCCATACCATGTAAGAATGCCATATGTCAGGACACTCTCAATGGTGCTGCGATAGTAGGACAGAAGTAGATGCTCTGCCTCCTTCACAAGCATGTTAACATTCATATTCCATGAGAGGTCCTTCGAGATATAAATGCCCAGAAATTTAAAACTACCAATCTTTTGCATCCTTTCTTTAATGATTCTGTTCCACCATTTCTTCAGTATTAATATAACTTTTATCCCACTATGAGTTGACCGCAAGGAGCTGGCTGCAGTGAGTTCGCTGCAGTAAGTTGACTGTGGCAAGTTGTCTTAGACACTCTTGAATTGGATCCAGAAGCAGAGCTGGAGTTTTAAAATGGGTGGAGCAGAATTGAACTACCCCAGTTGAAAATAAGGTAGTCAAGAACACAGTGGAGGTACCGTGGGCTGCACCTTTTGCTTCTGATCTAGATAATTTGTCATATTCTAAAAAATTCTCCTCCTCTTGTTCTTAGGACTGAGAAAGGTTTTCTACCTGTCTGTCTTAAATGATCGTCAAATGGAACCGATTTTGTTTCTTTGTATTTTTAGATCTTTCCTTCCATATTATAAAAATGTCTCCTAGGGTCGCCTCAGCGATAATGGCTGCATAGAAGTTTAATAATAAAATAAAATTTAAAAAATGCTCAGGTTTAATTTTGTTTTGATGTTTCAGCAGAAAATGAAGAGCTTGGCCCAAAGACGTCAGTCAGCGCCATCCCTGGTTCTCAGCAAAGCTCTGAACAAAGCTAGAACAAGTGCCAGGTAAGATGGACTCTTATTCCTTCTGGCTCCATTTTCATCATAGTGTGGTTTTGATGAGTAACTGTATCATACATGGCTAAACTAATACCTGGAGGATAAACTGTAAACAGGTTGATGTTTAGAATGTTCTTGCCTTGAGCAACTGGGAGGTGTGGCGAAGAAAGCAAAGTTAGTAGAAAAACAGACTGCCCCCAAAATTCCATCTCTGTTAGATTAGACTTAGATTACCCAACCCTGACCCAGAAAAAAGGACTTTGTGTCCTGAGGTTCCCTGGTTTGTGAGAGTTGCAAAGAGTGTCTGTATTTTGCAAAGCAATAATGAAATTGTTTCCTTCTTGAGTTGACATGATAGGAAGTTCAATCCCAAAAAAGACACACAGTACTTTATTTCTCCCAGTAAAGCAGAGTTTGGTACCAGGATTAATTCTTTACAAATCTTGGCTTGTTTTAACTGTGGTTTTATATCTGAATTCTGGCTTCTTAGATCAGTTGTTTTCCTGTAGCCATAAATGACGTGGTGTGAGTGGAAAACAAAGCTTTATTCTTTTTATTCTAAATCAGCTCCAATTTCCATAAATGCTTAGACATGCACAGCACATGTTATAAAGATTTTAATAATAATACAATTTTAGTTAAATCTGTAATTGAGATGCTTCTGGTTTAAGCTAAAGGCACTGGAGTTTACTCTATGCATTAATTTCATTCTTAATAATTATTTTCACCAATGTTTTTAATTTAGGTTGCCTTCTCAGGTGACATCTTTCAGAAAAAAAGACTTAATATTTTACAGACCAAAAACAAAATCACCATGAATTTGTGGGGAAATGATTTACAGCAAAATCTTTGCTTGGACAACTATAGTAAAGTTACCGTACTTGTTTAGGAGTAATTTTTAGCTAACATAGCATTTCTTTGCTACTTATGTAGATTATAGCTATATGTTCAGTTAATTCTCCCAAAATGCAGGTCAGGATATTTTGACATTAATTTTCAACTGCATGAAATGAATGCGCTATGGATGCATCCAGGATAGTAAGAAATATGAATTAAAAAGCTGCTTTGTAATAAATCTTTGGTATGAAAATCCCAGAATTTCATTGGACAGTTTGCAAGATGTAGTGTTTGGCAACAACTGCAAAACTACATTTCACTGTAAAATGGTTAACAGATGATAAAATTACTGGGTATAACATTTCTGCAAAGTTTTTTCTCCAAGTGCTTTACATTGGCCATCTCAAGATTAACTGATTTTTTTTATATCTTTGTTTTTAATTATTATCCAATAAATTTCTAAGGCTATATTTATAACTAATCTCTCCTACTCTTATAATTTATTGGAATTGCAGCTATTCAAGTCATTGGCAAAATTGCAAGCAAACACAACTAGCTCATTTAAATCAACACGCAGGGCTCCATCCAGTTGGTTCTCTCTCCTTCTCAAAATCGCTTCTCTATTAACAAGAATCATTCTTCTTCATCAATAATCAAACAAATCATGTTTGGATTTTCTACTCCGTGTGTTCTGAAAATGCTTAACTCTTGTGGCTTGCTTTTTTTTCTTCTGAAAGAACAATGAGTGGTATGTTTAACACCTTAAATGTTTTGTTATAAAAGCTGTTTTAATACTTATTCACATTTTTAAACAAAATATTAAATTCAAGTTTAAATAGATTACAGTTTTCTTTTGGTACTAAATACTAATGTTAATAGTCACTCCAATGTCTTATGAGTATTTGATTAATGACTACAAAACTCTTTCCCAGCTGCATCTTATATCTGCAGAGGTTTTATATGAATATCCTATTTTAGCAGCTGATTCATCTCTGTATTTATTGACCTTAATCTAATGAGAGAGTTTAGTTAGGAAATACTTGGAAAAGCTGGCATATTTATATTTTCATGGCCTTTTATAGGCAATTCTGATGTATATTTTTTCCTGCTGCATGACAATCATATCAAAATGTAATGTTGGCCATAGGCTACTGATTTAAAATAGTTAAAATACAGTAACTAATTTAAAATAATATTTAAATGTTCAAGGAAATGAGGCTGAATATTTCAAAATGGCATTTTTGTTTTAAAACACTTGTTTTTTAAAAAAACATTTCTTGGTCTAAAAACTTGATTTATAATTGTGCGGTTGATGCTTTGCAAAATAGCTGTCATTGAATTGAGTTGAACCATTTCTGACAACTACTGTGAGCCTTTAGCCATTATACTTTGCTGTGATTCATTTCTGCATAGTTGTTTTGTAAATCTAAAGTAGTTTTCAGCTTTATTGAAAAGAAACTTGTATAAAAGTGAAATCAGAATGAAATCTGTGATTTTATTCAAAAAGGGCGATACAATCAAGCTCCTATTGTGCATTTGTATAGATCAACCTGTGCTACCCCTTAGTTGTGAATCTCTCAAAAACTGGTTTCATAATTATTTCTGAAACAAAGTATTCAGAGTACTAAGGCATTGCTTAGTAACTATCTCCTTCTCCTGTGATCCAAAAATAGGGCTAGAAGTGTGTAGGTTGTAAAAATAACACTTCTTTTTGGAGGTGTTATCTACCTCCTCTTTTGGCCCTATTCTTCCTGTGTTCCTAGAATTGATATTTCTTTGATCTCTCATTCTTGTTTGTCAAAACAGTTTCCTTGTATATAAAATGAAAACCTAGTTAAAACCAGATGAATTCTCTTGGCCGAGAACCATGAACCAAGTGATGATGGAAAGTGAAAGTACAATAGTGATATCAACTCATTCTATCTAAAATTATGTAGGAAAAAGCTGTGTTAAGTCTGTGGCAAACATCAGAAGGAGTCTCATAGCATTTTTCAGACTAACAGATTTTATTAAAAGGTATTTGAGCATCTGATGAAGTGAGCTACAGTTCACAAAGTCTTACACGTTTTAGTAAAACATGTTAGCATGAAAAAGTGCAGACTCCTGGTTGTTATTTGTTAGTTGTTATTTCAGATTAACTGGATTCATTAATGTTCTTATATCTAATATTATCCTAGTCCAATCTGAATCACAAATTGAAGCAAAAATAGAACACTAATAATGGTGTCTGATCACTTCCTGTCTCTGGCATTTACAAATCAGTTTGATCTCTAAACAATCCTGTTCTCTCTTCTGTTCATTTGTTGTCATAATTATATGAGTGCAAGATAATTCTTCGATTTTCCTTTTTCTGTCATAATCTCACCTATCAGATAACGGTGTTGGCATGGCTTCTTCCATAAATAATACTTCCACTGAAAATACTGCAAACAAGTTCACACTAGACATATGTTGAAAATGGTAACATCAAGCAGCATCTGCTTGCTTATAGTCTGCCTTTAAAAAAACCAGATCTTGCATTTAACTCCACTAAAAATTTATTGAGGAAGATATTTGTGAATATGGAAAATACAGTTATGCTCTACTTGTTTAGCTCTGGAATTTTATTGTGTGGGAAGTGTCTCAGTGGTGACTCTTCATGTAATATTTTAGATTTGTCTCAAACAAAAATCTCTATTTTTGCTTTTCTGTGGCGAGATAATAATTGAAATCAAGACTAGCTAACAATTATATTAGTATGAGTTGAAGAGACCTTTGTTTGCATAAAGCATGAAACCATATTGTATTACTTTCTGCTTTTGAGCAGAACAAAAATGTTAAAAAGGGATAAAATTTTTGACTTCATATCTAAGGGGCTAAAGATAAGTATAGCTTTGGTTCTTTGTTGATTCTAGTAGATAATTGGCTACTGATGGAGAGAACTCATTTGGTGAAGATGTGGCTGACCATCTGCAAATTGTGTCCCTCCCCTCCATAGTTATCTGGGAAAAGTTTGAACATGTGAGCATTATTAATTAATTTGGACAGAATTCTTGGAACTGTGAGATTGGCCACTTGGTTTTAGATCCATGTCCCTCCTACGGTACTTGATAAAAGTCTCCTGGGAGGTGACATGTGGTTGTGTCCATTTGCTGATGAATGGTTCTCTGTAAGAGATAGTGGTTCCACCCAACTTAAAAGAGGAAGTTGTCTGCCCCCTTCCTCAGGAACCCATGGTTGGACTCAATGGAACAGGACAATTTCAACCTAGACTTCAGCATTGACATAAGGAAGATTGTTCAGGAGGTGATCAGCTTCCAACTTCAGAAGGCTGTACTTTTATGGTTAAATTTCAAAATGGTATTTATTACATTTGTGGATGGCCTCTGGCTGGACTGGAATGAGAGTGATCCTGACCCTTCTTGATTTCTCAGCAACTTTCAGTACCATCATTCACGGCACCTTCTGGACCAGCTCAAGAAAGCCTGGTCCTTTCTCCAAGGGCAGTATCAGTTGGTATTGGCAGAAAGGAGACTGGTACCCTTGATTTATATGATGCTTCAGGATTGTACTTTCTGCCTGCTTCTATCTAACACTTACATAAAGTTAGTGTTTCTTGAATTATAACCTATTTTTGAACTTCCATATAATTTGCAGGTTTTAGATACTTTTTAAAATGGAGATGACCATCATAAAACTGATAGGTACCACATAGCAACATACATTTTGTGTTCTATTAATGTAGGGGAAGGAATGGCAGAACCAAGTGGTGGAGTTAAAAGAAGGATCAACCTAGAAACTCTATGTAGACACAAGCAGACTAAGCCAACCCCACTCCTTTGAATTCCGTTGACCCTTTGTAACACCTAGCAGGTGTTAAACCTTAGTTTACAATATTCCTGTGCACAGGCATAAGTAGCAATAAGTCAATTTTATTGGAATTTCACATGTGGACCTGATCTTTTATGCCCGACAATTAGTTTTGCTTTAAAAACCTATTTATAATTCTAATTTTAGATTTGCAGGCACATAGGAAAAGATGCGGTTTTTAAGGCATTTCTTCTATCCATGATGAACAATACCAAAGCTCCATGTTTCATGGAAATTCTCCTCTTGTCTAAATCACAGTAAATGATTTTGACATGTTATTTTCCAGCTCTGCGCCAAATGCTAAATATTCCTAGATAACAGTGATCACATATGTTATCTGGTAATGCAATCAGTTTAGCTCCAGTATGGAAATACAGTTTGTACCTTAAAGAATTGTACTCTGTGTCCTCGAGGGTTTAATTTGGATCGTCTGAGTTATATAGCTGAGAGATAGTAGATGATTTAGTAAATATAAATTACCAAAAGAACGTAACTATCCAATTCCAGTAGACAGTGTTTCATAAAAACATGCCCCGTGGGCTGTTTTCTAAAGCAAGAAGAGCGTTGGCTAATCCCCTGCATTCATTTTTCGTTTTTAACATCCATAGGTTTTTATCTCCATATGGGAGAACAAAAAAACATGACCACACTTCCAGTGTCACCTTTAAGTTTCTAAAGATGTTGCCCATACACTTAACTGCTGTTCATCTTTACCAGAAGAACTGGATGTGTTTCAAACTAACAAAAACCTTTTCTAATCAATGCAACAGATTTGCTGTTTTCAAGTCAGCAATCCTTTGATGAATTTCCCCCATTTTATATGTCCCAATTAGTTCTCAGTACTTCAAAATAATTATGAGAGAGAAGGCATGCCAAGTTCAGACAACTAACAAACTCTTCTTGTTTCCTGGGATTAATTGGTACTTGGGGCTAAGGGTGTAGCATCAATTAGTGGCTTGTTGACGTTTTGTTTTACAGTTTTTGACCCAAGTTTCCAGATCACATTATGGTTAAAGTCTTATTTGGGATGATGAAACCGAGAAGCAAAGCAACAAGATGAATCCCAAGATGAACTTGCTTAACATCCTAACCACTTTTTCTTGAGAACACTGTGGAAGTGACCAGCCATTGTCACCTTCTAATATTTTATAAAGTTTCCTAATCTGTTTTAAAGCTTTAGGATTTTCCAGGAGGCTTCCCATTTAACTACTTCTCCGGTCTGAACCTGTTTAGCTTTTTGAAATCAGCGAAGCATCTTTGTTCTCTATGAAATCGTCATCATCATCATCATCATCATCATCTATTATTATTATTATTATTATTATTATTATTATTATTATTATTATT
>WNWU01018713.1:646-12915 GCA_012654045.1 Ptyas mucosa | reverse complement strand
GGGGGGTGTCTTCTCATCCATGCCCACCCTCTTCCCTCCCCAGATACAGCACATTTCTTCTTCACAACTTCCTTTCCCCCTTATGTCCCCCTCCCTCCCTGAAACACACGAGATGGCTTCTCCCATCAATTCTTTACATTCACAAACAATGAAAGCAGAGGACAATCCCAGTTCCTCAGTCAACACTTTGCATCAAGGCAGCCTCCACCATGTACTGCCGCCTGCTGCCATCTTTCCTTGGAGCTGTCAGTCCAAATTGTTGTCTGCCTGAGGGCCTCTTTACCTTGAGGCCTCTTCCTTTAATTCCTTGTTCTTCCGGACCTCCTCAGCATGCTTATCCTAAAAAAAAAAAAAGACATCACAAGATGTGGCTAGAACAGGGGTGTCAAACTCAATTTTCACTGAGGGCCGCATCAGGACTGCAGTTGATCTCAGGGGCCCAGGCAGGCACAGCCAACTGAGGGGGCATGACCAGCTTGACACCACTCACTGGGCATGGCCAACTGGGTGAGCATGGCCAAATTGATGCCACTCCCCAAACTGCTGGCATGTTTCCTCTTCCCACTAGGTAGACCAGGCCGAAGCCACACGGGCCAGCCCCTTACATTTTCCAGGACAGCCCTGTGGGCTGGATCCAACCACATCGCAGGTCATAGCTGGGCCTTGTGTTTGACATCACTGCACTAGAGTCATCAATTTAGTGAGATAGGCAAATTCATGCATAGGGTTCCCATTTTTTTTCTTTTTAACACCTTGCATTGGGTTAGAGTCAGTGATTGAATTGAGCTGAGTGTTTACTGGCCAGATGCCCTTCCTGATACCTATGCAGAGCTCACAGCAGATATTTTCTCTTTGTCCCCAGAGAGAGAAATATCTGCTGCTAGGATCAAATTCATAGCCTCCTGATTGTGAAATGAGAGCTCCATCTCTAGGCCACCATGCTGCTCATGCAAAGGACTCACATGGCTTATATTAATCTTCTTGAGAAGCTGCACATCTCTGAATATCAAGAAAGAAAAATAGGGCCATGACTATCATGTCCCTAGAGACAGCAAGTTGGCTACCATAGAAGCATAGGAGCCTGGTTTAGCTCAGCAGACTAAAAGCATAGTGATTTAAACCAGCTGTCTGCAATTACTGTAAGTTCGAATCTCACCAGGCTCAAGGTTGACTCAGCCTTCCATCCTTTCTAAGGTAGGTTAAATGAGGACCCAGTTTGTGGGGGCAATAAGCTGACTTTGTATAAATATACAAAACTATGAAGGCTATTGCTTAACGCATTGTAAGCAACCCTGAGTCTCTGGAGAAGGGCGGCATATAAATCAATTTTTTTTTTAAAAAAAAAAAAAGCACAATTGCTGGATTCACGCAAGATACATCTGATGGGCCTTCCAAGGCTATTAGCACTTTGAACTGAATATAAAAATCCTGAAAAAGGAGTGATCCTGTTTTTCTTCGCATACATTGTGGTCTAGCATACATGTCTTGATCCAGTGCAACTCACACCTTCCATCTCTATCCTTACTAGTGTTGACCCCTCACCTTCTCCTGAAGACGTTCCAACATAGCAGCTAAATGTGCCTCTTGGTTCTTCTTGTTGGACTCCATTTTCTGTATCAGCCTCTCCTTGGCAGTTTTGATGAAATTGTTGTTGATAGTTTTTCATGAAACTGAGGTGTCAAAACTCGTTATGTGGGAGATCTTTTCGTTGGTTCTCAAGCACATGCTCATTTTCAACCAAATTGTAGCCAAGTGAGGTATTCACAGTACAGTTCCTCACCAAATTTGGTAACCAATGTAATGGAGGTGGTAGGGGAAAAGGAAAATATTTAGAGATAGCATCCATTTCCCTTGAGATATGTATCTACCATGTTTCCCTGAAAATAAGACCAGGTCTTATTTTCTTTTGACCCCCGAAATAAGCGTTTGGCCTTATTTTGAGGGAGGTCTTCATTTTTTTGAGGTGCAGGAAGTGGAGACCATGGTCACCTCATGGCTGCTGAGTCCTTAACCGCAGCCCGCAGATCAGCTGAGTTGATTGGGAGCTGCCTCTCATTCTATCTCTCTGGGCACCTGGAGGTGTTTCTTGCACACTCTTGCCAGCCCTGGCCCTGTCACGGCACCAGG
The DNA here is from genome assembly GCA_012654045.1 of Ptyas mucosa. Classification (NCBI taxonomy): domain Eukaryota; kingdom Metazoa; phylum Chordata; class Lepidosauria; order Squamata; family Colubridae; genus Ptyas; species Ptyas mucosa. The sequence goes on along the minus strand of WNWU01018713.1, from coordinate 10,788 downwards.
CAACCTCGCAGCTGAGGGCCCCTTCTCGTGTCCCCATCACCATACTTGGGGGTGGGTGGGGCATGGAGCTGCAACCATTGGAGCTGGCAAGTTGAACGATGAGCGAGGCTGCGGCAGCGAGACACGTCAGGACAGCGCCAGCCAGCCGCTCGTCAGCAGGCCACTCTCCTGGCCAGATTTGTCTGACAGTGGCACTGGCAGGTAATGAGGTGCGCGGCCGGCGCAAAGAACAGGGAGGCAGCGGCAGGATTTCCTGTGGCAGCACAACACAGCCGCTTGTCAGCTGTTCGCCATTGTGCCCGTGCACACACTTCCAGCCATGCTTCCAAGAACTCTGCACCATACTGTCAGCTTGGCCATGCCACTGCGATAGAATGTCCCATCGCCACCGTTACCTCCCTGTTCTTCGTGCTGGCTGCACACCTCATTACCTGCCAGTGCCGCTAGCATCCAGACCCAACCAGGAGAGTGCTGTCCTGACGTGGCCTGCCGCTGCCACCTCTTGAAGCAGGACTCTGCAAGGCTTGTGCCATTGCATGCACGAACAGCAGCACCACCGTGAGCTTCAGCATACTGGCACAGCCTCAACGGGCAGGATGCCAGCTGTGCTGGTATGATGACACCCGTGGCGGTGCTGCGATTTGTGTGTGCAACGGCACAAGCCTTGCTGAGTCCTGCTCCAAGAGGCAGAGGCAGCGCAACAAATCTCACAAAAGCTCATTTCTGGCAGAGTTTGGGGAGAGAAAGAAATACTTCTATTGCTTCTGCTGCTTTCCTTGTGTGCAGCCAAAAGCAGAAGCAGCAGAAGCAGCAGAAGCAGCAGAAGCAGCAGAAGCAGCAGAAGCAGCAGAAGCAGCAGAAGCAGCAGAAGCTGCAGAAGCAGCAGAAGCAGCAGAAGCAGCAGAAGCAGCAGAAGCAGCAGAAGTCCAAGGGGCCCTCGGCTGTGAGGTTGCCTGGTGCCGCAGCAGGGCTGGGACTGGCAAGAGTGTGCAAGAAACTCCTCCAGGCACCCAGAGAGATAGAGCGAGAGGCAGCTCCTGATCAGCTCAACTGATCCACAGGTCGCGATTAAGGGGCCCAGCTGCCATTAGCTGATCGGGGAACGGAAGGACTGCTTTGTGTTCTGGCCACGCTCACTCCTTCACTAGGGCTTACTTTTGGGGTAGGGAGTATATTAGGCTTACCCCAAAAAAACCGGGCTAAGCCTTACTTTTTGAATAAGTCGTATTTTCGGGGAAACACAGTACAAGTGATTTGGCTTTGTCTGCTTTTTGGTCTACTCACTTCTCGACTAACTCTTGGCTTATAAAGACAAATCCAAATATAGTTTTTCCTCCTCCAAAAATAAGCCGCCTCTTAATTTATCATTCTTTTTTAAATGTTGACACAATTTGACAGGCTGAAGACTCTGAAATGATGAAGATTGCACTCCAAGTGACCAAAAAGACAACCTCAGAGACTTGGTTAGTTTGCAAAAAAAATGTATTAGTAGTAGTATTTTATAACTTTAATCCTTTCATTTACAGTATTGTACAGCTGGTTTAAAATATAAAAATAATCTGTCCCTCTGAAAGATAACTACTCCTTTAGCTCTTCTTCCTGCTTACTTGCACACAATGGCAGATGTCACCTTAAAGATCTGCCACTCACGCTTCCCGCCAATTACTGATATATTCAAAACCAGAAGGCAAACGTGAAAGTGTCTCCTAAGCAGTGAGTTTCTAATTTAGCATTAATAAGTAAGAACAATGAAAATAAATGATATTCACTAATAATATTATCATGAAATATGTCAGAGAAATTCATAGGTGAGGTGCCCAGGCCCTTTTCCCCATTGCTACAAAGCCAGGGTGTGGTTGGCCCTGATCTCCCTCACCCTTACTGGCCTTTCTTATAAGCAGTTTTCACGATGGCATTCTTAAAAAGAGTCACTAGAGGAGTGTGACTGTGCTCTGAGGTCATGAAGCCGCCGTAGCGCTTCTTCTTGGGCAGGGCTGGGGCGTTCCACCGAAAGTGGTGCATCTTGTAGGCAGTATTATCATTTTTTATTTTTCTCAGCTGCTTTCCTTTATCCACCTTAGTGGCTTCGCTGCTCTGTTTTTCCTCTGGGGAGTCAACTTCGGGGTATTCCATCTCCCAGGAAAGGTCTCTTCTGAACTCCTCAGGATAACTCTCCTCTGATTCGTCTGCCACCCCATTTGGATTGACTCTGACGGGTCGCCTCTTCCTGCCCACTGGCTTCCCCCATCGGAAGTGCTCCATTGCATAGGACCTCTTGCCTTCTTGCTTTTCACGGGGCTCTTGGTGGCTTTCCGAGTCTCCTTCCCAGCTCTCTTGGGTTTCTGAAGAGGCTGAGAAGAGATCTGCACTGGAGTCACTGGAAAGGTTCTTTCTTTTGTTGCCTAAGCTGCCGCTGTTGCTGTTACTCTTCCCAAATTTGTTCCAGTGGATGTACTTCTGAATATTTTCAGAGAGAGGCTGCATGTGACCATCTCCTGGATATACTGGAGACTCATTTGAAAGGCCCATTCTGCAGGCCCTGAGGCACTCCTGCAATGGAAACAGGGGACAAACAGAGAGATATTGACTTCAAAACTATTGTACAAAGTTTTAATTCAGCCTACAGCTCATTCCCCTTCCTCCTATTCTCAGGGTTACTGCAGGGGTGGGCTCCTGGGCATTCAGCTGGGTTCAGGCGATCCTCTAGCCAAGGATTGCCAGGGTTCAGTAAACCCCCAAATGCCACCCCTGGCTGGCCATGCCCACCCCACCCCACCCCTACCACCCCACCCCGCCCCTACCAGGAGTCTCCATGCAGCCCATTCATCATTCCAGGGACCACGCGGAAGGTCTGGGAGGGCAAAAACTAGGCCTACCGGATGTTCCAGAAGTCCGGAAATGGGCCTGTTTCTAGCCTATGGGCGGCCTCCGGGCGGCCTCCGGGCGGCCTCCGGAGGGCCTCCAGACCCCGGGGAAGCAGTTTTTGCCCTCCTGTAGGCTTGAGGAAAGCCTCTAGAGCCTGGGGAGGGTGAAAAACGCCTCCCCCCCGGTGTGGTGCAGACAGCCGACTAGGCCACGCCCACAATGGCCATGCCCACCCAGCAACAGTGCAGCAAACCCATTGCTAAAGGATCTGAAGCCCTCCCCTTGGTTAGTGCCTCAGCAATGATAGTCAGGCTCGCCAGCAAATCTGCCAGGCATTTGTTAATTTGCAGGCAAGTTTTTCTAAAGCTCAACTGTACCTATTTAGAATCTTATTAGCACCTGGATTATGGATTCCTTTAAAGCAGGAAGCAATCTGAGAGAAGGCTTTGATCTAAGAATAGTTGGTACCACCAAAAAGTTGACTGAATCTCACCTAGCCAGTCAAACCACTCTTGTCACATCTGCTTTTGCATCCTCCCACTGAAAGAATTTCCTATATGTTTCACTTGGTCAGGAACCAACAAAAATTGCTTTTCTCAGTGATGACAGGTGGCAAAAAAAATAAGGAATCTTTTTTGGGTTTCTATTTCCCACTTACGAATTTCCAGCCATTGTTGGAAATTGGATCCTAGACTAGGTGAGATAAATGGTTTGAAATCATAAATGAAGTTAGATAGCAAGACAAAATTACTCCTGTCAATGCTTCATATATCCTGCCTTTGCTTCTTAAAGAACATTTAGAACGAGATCCTTTTCTCCTCTGTGAACATCCTGAGCTTCCAGGCATCCCTTTCAGAGTTAACAGCAATTTCCACATTACTGAAGCCCTCCCACCTCTAATCCATTATAAATGCCTCATGCCCCCACTATTTTCCCCAACAAGGAATAGTTATTTTGATCTTTCAAATCTGCAAAATTACTGGCTTTGCTACTACATCAAGTAGTTCAGTCTTTCCGTAATTCAGGTCAGGGTTCTGTTTTCCATTGGGAGGAAATCCTCACCACATACCTCCTCTTCCCATGCTCAGTTTAACCGTTTCGTTTCCATATGAAACCAAGTCAGATGCAGTTTCAGCAATCAGTTTCCAATGTTCTGGTGTTTAATGTGTGTACGGGTTTAGCACTGCCTGTCACCACCAGTTTGTTACATGCTGCCCAGGGGCTGCCATTTAGAAAGATTTTGCCACCATTCTGCTAACATTTGGGATCGCCCTTGAGGTTTTCAAATACATGCAGGCTTGCCACCATGCTGATCATAAGGGTGCCCTTCCCCAGCATTTCCATCAGCCTCTCGGATTTTTTGTTGTTGTTGCAAACCACCAAATATGCACAATGATGTGGTAGAAGAGCAATATTTTTCTTTTAGTTGGAGATGAGGGATTTCAACTGATTTGTTCGGGTTCAGGAGGAAGGGTTCAGTCATCAGCAACCAAAAAGGTGTCAATTATTGCCATTTATTGGTTGACATCTCCGTGAGCTCTAGACATGCAAAGATATGGATCTTTTGTGCATACTGACATAGATCTGAAAAGGGTATTTATTTCAGAGTTTTTCGGCTTTAATTTTAAAATGGATTGTAAAAGCTTAAGACATGAAAAGATTGGTGGTATGGAAAAGAAGATCAAAGATAATACAATAGAGAAATTAAATTCCCATTATCAGCCATTCAGTGGGTAACTCAGCTTAGCTTGCTTCTGCTACACTCTCCTTCCATAGTCCCTTACATCAGTGGGTTCCCCTTCTATAGCTGGATTATACCATCTAAACCCATGAACTACATTCCCCTCCACAAAGGGGATTCAAAGGGAATTCATTGATTTCTGGAAGAATGGGTCTAAAACAGATGGATTAAACTTCAGCACAGTTTACCATTTTGCCTCAAGTGACAAAAGAAATGAAATGAAAGCAAGAGATGGAAAGTTTATTCCCTTTCCTGTAATGAAGTATCACATCACTCTCAGATTTCATGCATAGAGAGAGATGACATATAAATAGGAGGAGGAGGAGGAGGAGGAGGAGGAGGAGGAGGAGGAGGAGGAGGAGGAGGAGGAGGAGGAAGAAGATGATGATAGATAGACAGGCAGGCAGGCAGACACAGACAGACAGACAGACATTGAATATGATCTCTGACTGCAAAAAGCTTCCTTGAGCTGCTAAGGATCTTTTCAAACAAACACATTGCATCATCATAGTTCCCAATTTCCAACATTTTCAGAGACGGCAGGAGTGAAGACAAAAGGAAATGCTAAGAAGATGTACTAAAAATGGGGACAAAAGGAGATACTCTCAAGATGACGGCCACAGTTGCTGGCAAAATGTCAGGAGATCTGTTGCCTAAACCACAGTCACTAAACTCTGAAGCTCAACATTGCAGTACAGATACTGGCCGTGAAAGTCTAGACCAGTATATAGATAATAAAGCATGATTTTAAAAGATATTATTTGTATTATTATGTAATGTGCCCATGATCAGTTGCCATCTGGTTTTTTCAAAAAATTAGCATACACAATTCTCCCTGAGCTTGGTTGTTTTCTTGCAGACGTTTCATTATCCAAACTAGGTAACATCCTCAGTGCACTGGTGAAGTTACCTAGTTTGGGTAATGAAATGCCTTCAAGACAATAATCAAGCTTGGAGGGCATCAAGGACAATAATCTCTATTTAATCCCCATATAAATGAGTAATTATCACCCAACGTTACAAGGCATTTTCTTGGCTTTACCTGAATTTAATTCACAATCTTTTCATTGGATGGTCTATCTCTCCCAAATACAGCCATCTAAGAAAAAGAGGGTCCTAGGTGAACAGTCCACTTACCATCATCTTCACTTCCGTGTCCATGTCCCAACACCAGCTGTTGTCCCAACAGAGGCTAGGCACTCCTGCCACTGAATGGATGAGCAGAACTCCCATGATGGCCCAAAAACTACTCCACTGGGAGTTCAGCATCTTCAGAGAAAGAAGTTCTGCCAAGACAAAAATATTGGCCACCAAAGGAAGCAAAGTAATATACATTACAGAGAGCTAGTCTGATGTAGCAGTTAAAGCATCACACTAGAGTCTGTGAGACTGTGAATCTTTGCCCCGCCTTAGACACAAATCCAGTTGGGTGACTTTGGATCAGTCACTTTCTTTCAGCCCTAGGAAGGAAGCAATGCCAAATCACTTCTGAAAAACCTTGTCAAGGAAACTGCAGGGGATTTTCCAGACAGTCTATAAGAATCAGACATAATTGAATAGAAGGGGGAAAATATCGGTTATAAGTGGCATGAAATGATGGGGTGCATGAGCTATCAAAGGTTTGATCCAGATTTATCCTAGGCTTAGTACCTAGTCCTGGTTTACTTCATTTCTTCTATATGCAATACTGCTGGATAGTTGCCATCAAATAAGGATTAGCTCCTGGCTAAAGTAGCAAAGTCCTGCTGGCACATTCTTTGGTACCTGCCTACTTATTTTAGGTAAGAATAAGAGCTTGCAAGCTGCAACACTAACATCCAGTCTCAAGCATAATACATTTCCATTAATGTCTTCAGACTCACAGAGATCCTGGAAAAATAAAATAAATGGTTCAGAGTCAACATCCCTCTCCTTTGTTTAAATGTGGTAAAAGAGTTCACCATATCCACCCTGACACCATTTTTGTGACAATGTCTATCACATGCTATCAGAATTCCAGATGTGCTAACTGTATTTGTCCTAAAAGGCAGAGAACCACTGCTTTAAATGCTAGACATTCTAGCATTAGAGGTTGGCACTTGTAGAGATATGCATGTTCCCTATTCTCTTAGTACAGACAAACTGAACTTGTTAACATTATATTTTCCCACTAATTTGCTTAACCTCTCCCACACAGGCTATGCTGACATATATATAGTAAACTCTAATAAAGTTGATTTGCTTCTGCTTTATCCTGTTGTACAAGTCCAGCCACCATGTTTGGCAACCACAATGGAAGTATGGGAAGACAGTATATTGTGATTTGTTCAATAAGCTATTGTTAAAACAAACCATTCCTTAGAGTAATAATCTGTGAAACTAGCCAGAGATGGTGGTGCTAATGAGTTTTCTAGAATATTCTTTGTGTATTTTCTGCTTTCCCATGAATAGAAATACAACCTTCATGAAAGAAAGAAAGAAGACTACTGAGTACATTATTTTATCCAAAAATCCCAAGTCCCAATGGCTGAAATTAACTATTACTATGGTTTATAGAATAGAATAGAATAGAATAGAATGGAATGGAATGGAATGGAATGGAATGGAATGGAATGGAATGGAATGGAATGGAATAGAATAGAATAGAATAGAATAGAATAGAATAGAATAGAATAGAATAGAATAGAATAGAATAGAATAGAATAGAATAGAATAGAATAGAATAGAATAGAATAGCAGAGTTGGACTTATAACACTTCAGACAAATGGTTATCCAGTATCTTCTTTAAAATTTCCAGTGTTGTTCCAGTTCTTGTCCTACCCTCAGGTGCTTTGAAGAATAGTTTGACTCCCTCTTCTTTGTGGCAACCCCTGAGATATTGGAACACTGCTATCATGTCTCCCCTAGTCCTTCTCTTCATCAAACTAGACATACCCAGTTCCTGCAACCATTCTTCATGTGTTTTAGCCTCCAGTCCCCTAATCATCTTTGTTGCTCTTCTCTGCACTCTTTCTAGAGTCTCAACATCTTTTTTACGTCGTTGCGACCAAAACTGAATGCAAATTATGAAATTAACTATTACTATGGTTTATGATTATAAAGGGACATGGTGGCTCAGTGGCTAAGACGCTGAGCTTGTCAATTGGAAAGGTCGGCAGTTCAGCGGTTCGAATCCCTAGTGAGCTCCCGTTACTTATCCCAGTTTCTGCCAACCTAGCAGTTCGAAAATACATAAAAAATGCAAGTAGAAAAATGCAAGTACCTTCCCTTTGGTGGGAAGGTAACAGTGTTCCATGCGCCTTTGGCATTTAGTTATGTCAGCCACATGACCACAGAGATGTCTTCGGAAAGCGCTGGCTCTTTGGCTTTGAAATGGAGATGAGCACCGCCCCCTAGAGTCAGGAACCACTAGCATATATGTGTGAGGAGAACCTTTACCTTTACCTATCGTTTATGATGCTATAACTATGTCCAGTACCCAAACTCTCACTAAACCATGCCTAGTTACAGCTGCTAACCCCACAGAAATGCAGGAATGAAATTTATCGCAAAAGAAAAATGGGTGAAGCTAAACTTCTTGAGTGGTCAGTTAAGACCTTCACTAAACTATTTGTACTATTCCTCCACCACCCTGTCACTTTCGACAAGTCTCTGCACAAATAAGCCTATTTTCTATGTACATTTCTATGTACATTGAAATTATTACAAATCTCCTCCAGATGTTGGGCAAGACTGTGTCATTATTCTCAGTCAGGTATTTTCAAGAATGTTCCTATAAATAAACACATATGTTGCAGGGGAAAAGTGGTTTTGATTTTTTTTCCCCCTCTCTCATTTCAACATTTACATTTCAACTTTCCCCCTCTATTATTTCAAGGTCTGCTGAAACTTTTACAGACCCATGTGGCTCCAAACAAAAAATGACTAGGCTGCTCTCCAGGGATGTCTATCCTTCTACTACCAAGTTAGTTTGCTAGAAGATTCATATTACAATAACAGCATGCCAGTTCAAAGATGAAATCTGAAGAACTTCATTGTATTCTGGAAGGAAGTGTCTTTTTGTGAGCTGTTCTTAGTGCATGCACGTAACTCTGAAATTTGTGAAGAAGCTGTGGGAGAAACTTAAGCATGCAGGATCTAATCTGGGTTGGTCACTGGGAATAGAGATTTAGTCTTCTAAGTTTTTCAAACTTTTGCTCGAGCTCCTCAAGTACCTTCTCTCTCACCCGAAAGTGTTCTCACCAGCATACAATCTGGTGAGAGAGAAATTCCCTGAAGATGGGCTCCAGCGTGAGCCCGAAAACTTGGAAGATTAAGAGCTGCCTAAGACTGACTCAATTTGATTAACTGGGGATGCAGTGGCTCAGTGGCTAAGACGCTGAGCTTGTTGATCGAAAGGTCGGCAGTTCAGCGGTTCAAATCCCTAGTGCCACGTAATGGAATGAGCTCCCATTACTTGTCCCAGGTTCTGCCAACCATGCCGGCCACATGACCACGGAGACATCTTTGGACAGCGCTGGCTCTTCGGCTTTGAAACGGAGATGAGCACCATCCTCTAGTCAGGAATGACTAGCACATATGTGCGAGGGGAACCTTTACTTTTACCTTTAAGACAGACTCAGATTGGATCCTGCAACATTATCCTGGGACATGTATATTTGCCTTCATTCATGAGACGTAAGGATCTTGGCAATTGAAGGAGAAACCGGCTTGAAACTATATAATTAAAAAATGAATAAGAACACAAAAAGCAGAAAACAAGAAGGGAGAAAAAGAAACTGAAATGTGCATAGAAGGTTATAGTTGCTTCAACAGTGAGATGGATGGCATATAAATTTAGTAAAATATTTTTTTAAGTGGAGAGTTTGCCAAGTATTCCACACAGTCAGACTCAGTACATTCCTCTTCCACAGTGAAACTGCAATAGAGCAAGAGAAAAGGCCACAAATGAAGGACCAAGACCTCTGTGAAGAGAAGGCAGCTCATTGGATCCAAGGATATGATTCCTCAAGGAGATCTTTAATGACTAGGTTCTATGTTGGACTTCAATAGCCTCCTTAGGCAGCTCTCATTGATTTCAATGAGACTTGTCCAGAAAAATTCTGCAAGAAATTGGGTCCATAGTATTTAGGAGAAGAATAGTTAAGCACCACCAAATTTCAAGAGAACCTTGCTAGGTTGAATTTCCCTCTTCTTCCCATACTATTACCATAATGTTCCCACATTCAGGCTCTTACATGCAAGGATCTTACATATCTCCCCCATGTAATAACAAAACTGGATTTTTTAAATCTCCAAAATAATGGAACTGCTTTTGATTTGCATAGCAGTTCATTGGAAGAATTACTCATCCTCAATGTCAAAAATGTGCATTCTCTTTCTTCAGTGAATTAGATCCCCTTTAAGATATCTTACATTCTCATATTTTCCTCCACATATGTTTTAGGGGATAACTATTCCGTCTTAACAAAAGTAAACTGTTATTTCCACTAGTTGCAATATATATAAATTTATATATATATATATATATATATATATATATATATATATATATAT